>AWOL01S0019793.1:68065-87018 GCA_000715115.1 Nicotiana otophora
AGTAGGCTCGGTATATAACTTACCATTTGATCAGAGGTTGCCAATAGGGGCCTGCCCATCGATTATAGCTCGATGGTAATAAAAATACTGTAATACTATATATATAGGCTCTCTGCTCTCTTGACTGGAAAAAGACAATACTCAATTAAATATGAAATCCCGATAAGGAGAATACTGTAATTTATGAGACCAGGATAATGTATATAAATTTGGGAGTATGAACTTCTCTTTATGCCTCGTTATCAAACATATGTAATTACGAGATCATGCCAAAATGAAGGAAGGGCTTAGCCTTAACATACCTGAGCCGATTCTCTTGACAATCCCTAATCCCTTTAACACCCGTTGATTGCGATAACACGTAACGACGGATCGAAGTAGAGGAAAATCCGTATGATATTGTTGAGAAAGATTGTACCGTACTTCCTTAAAATTATAAAATCTCACGTTGCTAAAGTGCTAAGAAATCTCGTTGGAGTTTTTGTTTCAAGAGATTCACGGTACTGCTACATGAATTTTTGTTTCAAGAAATCTCGTTGGATTCACGTGGCTAACGTTGGAATCCTTGTATGAATTATTGAAACAATCACGTTGCCATTCCAAAATATGTATGATACTTTGCTGAAGATTCCTTTCCTCACCTTGTAGAGACATAAGCATCCCCTTAATAATTGAACAATTCAATTTTTAGAAAGGTTATATTTTAACCTTTAGGTGGCCCCCATTTCTTTGGGATGACTAAGCTACTTAACACCCTAACTTTGCCACCTTAAAATGTGTATTGAGAGTCATTTTAGCCAAGACTCATTGGCTGCCACGTTTGGGGTTCAAGAATTTATCCAAAATGTCTTAATTACTTAATTATCTTAATTACTTACTTTATCCCCCACTAAAAATATATAATTACACAATTATCCACCTAATTAGGAATTATCTCAAATTACTTAAAATACTACTTGCTTTTAACATACTTTATACACCTTACTATCATGGTCATGTGGTACCATGTATGGTACTAGTCCATAAATACAGGGTATTTTAGCTCGGGCCGTATTTTATTTCAAAATGTCAAACTTCGACGAAATTCATTTTCTTCGATTTGCTTACCCTCTCTCCTTCACGAATTTACTCGTCACTTGTTTGAAATAGCATAATGCTTATAATCTCAAAATAATCCCATTCCCGAACTTACGTCGATTAACTTACGACGAAACCTTAAGATACGAAAATGTGGGATGTAATATCTCATTTTCGAGCTTCCATCAATTTACTTATGGCGTACTTTCACGTACGAAAACATGGGGTGTAACATCATTCCCCCCTTTAGAACATTCATCCTCGAATGTTGAATGATGCACTTATCATTCTGATAACCCATAGCTGTTGCGAATACTTTAATACTCTCCTTGCCATTTAGGCAACTGTTATGTGAATAAATCCAAAGGCCAGGGCATTCCCCGTTTTAGGCCTCTTTCCCACACTATGGCTTGTGGTCGGAATCCTTCCAATCTCGTAACTGTTTCTACCTTCTGTCATGCAGTATATACGACTCTAACCTTGTAAGGGCGCCTATGCGACTCTTCTTTCCTTTTTTCTCAAGCTTTTAGCCCATCTCTAGGCCTCACTTTGTAAACATATACAGAGCCTGACAAGATGTCCCTCTGGGCATCTAATAGGTATACTGAAGTTCTTCGCTCAGTACTTTGTCGAACTTACGAATATTGCAATATCTTATTTCATAGGCCCGATTATCCATCTGTATGACTTTACTGCATTTAGGTAGGTCATACTATACCATAACTCTTACTTAGATTTATCGTTACTGAGGTCTGTTACCAAACTCCAGTTTACTCTCGTTACTTATCCAATATGTATAAATCTAAGTCCTTTAATGCTTCCTCATTACTGTTCATCTTAAGAATGATGGCCTAATCTCATCTCATACTTTGTAAATTTTATCCATCCATTGTTGATTCACCTCAATTGATGGCCCAAACGTCATTCTTTATCTACCACAAATATACCCTTATTCTACTACCAGGGTTGCATTCCATCACTTCTAAATGCTACTAGTCTTAGACTCCTTTGAGTTCATTCAGGCTATACAGAGCTTTCTATAACTTAGAGAAACCATCCACTCTCTTATTTTTATGAGCTTAATCCAGAGGATTTATCCATTTTGTCACCTTCTTACTCGCATTTTCTTATCCTTACTCCTTTCTTCCTAAAACCTTGTCGCTCTACCATACTTTAGCTTGCGGCCTACACATATCTATTAATACTACTCGCAACTTTCCTTCAACTTTCTTGCACCATAGATTTCCTTATGTTATTCTGAAACATCAAGCAAGACATCACCTCACCTCCAACTCTTCTTTACTCTCTTAACTAGGCCTCTCGATACCTAGAAACCATAAGCTGGAAGATATGCCACTGACGACGCCGTTATCATTCCTGGATACTGAATCCCAGCGCTTCTAGCCTTCTATCCAAAGTATGGAGTATTCGTACGTTGTTCACCTTTACCTTACTTACCTTAAAATCTCGCATCACATCTTCTATCTCTTTCATGACCTCCCTTCCACACAGGTATATTGCATATCCACAACTTGAAGTTCTATTATAATACTTGCACCTCTGGTGCATACATAATCCGTTGGGAGCTTCATATTGACTTCTTATGAGGCTGATACTCTTCTAACTGGCTTTCTCGTAGAGCTGTTATAGAATATGGTTGTTGTACTATCTTTCTTGTACCTCTGATATTAAGAGTGATCCTGCAATATTCTCAATCACGAGGTCTATAATTTTCTGGGTCGAATAATCAAACTCTTGGTTTACTTAACTGATGTAACTCTTTAGTTTTCTCTTCCCTCTGATCAACCTTTATTTAGGCTTAAGTTATCTCCCGATTTGCGGCTCATGGTATTAGTTATTACTTTAGCCTTTCATGTGTGCTATGGAATATCCGTGATACCATCATCTAAGAATTCAATCCTTTGTCCATGACCTGAATTCACTCATTTCTTTTACTTATACCGGAGTCTTGTATGGCTATATGATTGTCAACATATATGCTTCATGGATAATACTCCAAAATCTTGAGTGCATTCATAACGTGACTCACTCTGGATCATTGATCGAATAATTCCTTTCGTTCCTTCTCAGCTTTCTTTCAACGTAAAATATTACCTTTCCTGGTCTTTTTTCCCCTTTGTTGCGTGCATACTTAGCTTATCTTAGTTCCCACACATGCTGGAATTTTTGTGCAACTCATATAATCTCGAATATTACTTTTGATTTTTTTTTTACTTCCCATTCATTAGCCACGGTAGGTGCCACTTTCTTATGGAGTGCATACAATGTTGTAGTGAGACTGTTTTTACATGACCATTTCTTCTTCAAGTTACTATGCTTAGGTTGAAGCCTTCTTCCTTATTTCCTCAGCTAGTCTTTCATTGTAGTACTTAGGGAGGACCCTCTGACTCTTGTAAAGCTACGAGCTTATTACATCATATATTCGACGGAATTTTGATGTCCTTCCTCGCCTATAATTATCCGTAGTTACTTACCTCCATGCCCTTGTACTTCTAGGGTTGCTTCTGAGCTGATATTTTAATTGTCTTCCCAGTTGCACTCTCTTTTATCTCTGTAACACTCATTCGGTACCTTTAACTACCCCAGCTCTTATATGAATATTTCTCAAGGGTCACGATGTGAGATTGAATACCCCATATTGGGGTTCACTCTGTTTATCTTGCACGATCTATTGATTTGTCTGTATCCTCTTATCTAGCCATAACTAGGCTCTTCCTGAATCAATTACTAACTATTCGTTGGCCCAATCTCATATCAATATTTCACGTAATCTTTCTTGGGTTATTTCCTTTGTCTTAACTTATGTCTCGCGCTAGCTCCTTGTTTATCAATAACATCTCGGGCAGAAACCCTTACTTCCTCTTGTTGACGTCGTGCTTGCATAATGTTTTGGAATCGTAGCATATATGTAGGCTTTGAATAAATGCAATCTCATCCCTTTCTCATTTTTATTGCATTCTTCCTTTACCATTCTGTAGTTACTAAAATCACTTAATTCTGACTTAATGCCATATCACTCCATATTCCCCCCTTTTGGGGAGTACTGAGATTTAGTGCTACGACGATCTACCTATAGATGTTTTACCTTTTCATATTTGGTGTCTTTTCACATCATCGGTGACCCTTACTCGCCTTGTGATAATCCTTCTGTACCAAGGATAACAAAATTCCTTACTCGCGAGGGTGACACTTAGTATAACTGGCACATACAGTCCCTTAAGCTGAACTTTGCTCACATTGCTTGCTTTAGGGAAGCGTCTTCCTGAATGGTCGTTTTCTAAATTTCTCATGAATCTTCTTCTGTTGTCCATTCTATTATCGCCGGAACGAAATCTGAAATTCTCACGATACTGACTATTATCAAATCACTCGGCCCCTAATTCATGTTTAGCTTATCTTGTTCATCAGTGCATACTGATTTCTATTACTCTGGGATCTAACTTTTCCTTCTAGTAGTCGCGTTGGAGTCACGAGCTTATTTCTCGAAATAAGGTTATGACTTTATGGCCTATGTTCTTTTTGTTGTCTCAAGGCATGTCACCTCTCGTCTTTTCCTTCACTTAACTATAGACTCTGTAATACTGTCATCATTTTTTTTTATCTACCATTGTCATCCATGTTGACATCTTACTCATAATGTTTCATTAACTCTCTTCTTATTTTCCTGCTAACATTTATGTCTATCACTTTATTCTGAAAACTTCAACAAGATATTCTTTTGCTTTTAGCTCCCTTTGCTGCATTCACCGGCTCTTCGGGTTGCTCAACGTCCTTGCTCTACTAGGGATGGGAGCCACACTAAGGTAATATTTATTCCTTCCAGGCTTTCAGTGCCTATCTTCTGAAATTTTTTGATCATGCTAGTATTCACATCTAATTGTAATATTCTACAGTGCACCATCTGGGTGTCTCACAAGGAGATCTATTAGCACATTTGCAATATCCTTAGGAAATGTCAACTAACACAAACAATCCATTCACCATTTTGGGTTACTGTAACCCCAGCCGGACCCTGATGTCCGTCCTTTTCTTATACTACTTCTGTTAGCTTCCATATGGTATAAATGAGATGGGCATGGCCAATTGTACATACCCTCTGTTACAATTGAAGGTGACTCAAAATGCTTATATTTCTTTGCTTGAATTGTAGATAATTTTCATCTCTACTAACTAGGTACCCCGTACCCTTATTCACTTTGCTTATTTTACTTGTTGAAACTTGTACCTTTTGATTCTTTCATTGCTTTTTACCATAAGAGTGGATAGGCATTCTTGCCTTAAGGATCCTTATCAAGAAGCTTACACATATTAGTATACACATGATCTGCGGAATACCTCATCTTTATCCATCATAAGCATGATGCAAAATCGAGTTCCTCTTACTTAACTCTTCCATAGCTATATCCCTTACCAATCGTCTTTCTGGATGAAGGCA
This sequence comes from Nicotiana otophora, assembly GCA_000715115.1. NCBI lineage: Eukaryota > Viridiplantae > Streptophyta > Magnoliopsida > Solanales > Solanaceae > Nicotiana > Nicotiana otophora. The sequence continues at coordinate 73,599 of AWOL01S0019793.1, forward strand.
TCATCCTATTATGAATAAGATAGAGTTTAGGAAATTGAGCTCTTACAACTGGGCTCTACCATACGATCTAGAGTAAGAAGAAAGAGTGACAGTACTAAATGCCCTGTAGCCTCCTACTTATAAGTGTGGTTCACAACACACCCATAAACAAGACTCTACTATACACGGCTTGTAGACTCCCTAGGACAGAACTGCTCTGATACTACTTTTTTGTCACGCCCCGAACCTGGGGGCGAGACTGGCACCCAGTGCCTCACCTATCCTTGTGTACCAACTTGCGACTAAGATTCTCTGAATATATAATGTCATACTTTGGCCATGGGCCACATTGCAAGACAATTGCGAATGCTGACTAAACATCAATATAATGCTAGGCCGACAAGGCCGTAATAACTACTACAACTGGTAAACCAACAAAATATTCATAAAAGGCCTACAAGCCTAAAATACTACACTAACTGACAGGATATGTCTACAAGCCTCTACTGATGGATATACTGTGATCGGAACAGGGCCTCGACCTACTTATATCATATATACATATATACACAAGATGTACATAAAGCTCTAGACCCGGCAACTCCGAAGGGCATGGAGCTTACCGATCAAGCTGAACTCGGGCAATACCTAATAAGGAGGTCTACCCGTCTGTCTGTCTGAACCTGCACGCATGAAATATAGTGACCCCAGAAAAGGGACGTCAGTACGAAATAATGTACCGAGTATATAAGACAATATACTGAAAGTTGAAACTGAACTGATAATATAATAATTGAAAGTAACTGGGAGTCAAAGATAATCTGAAGATATGCTCACCTGCTGACACTGACTCAACTCTCTCAATATAGTAAGTAAAATAGTTGTCCGGCCTTATAAAGCTCGGTATATATATAACTACTCTGCCGTAGTAGGCTCACTCATAGGCGCTTGGCCACAGTAGGCTCGGTATATAACTTACCATCTTATCAGAGGTTGAAAAATATGGGCCTACCCATCGATTATAGATCGATGGTAATGAAAATACTGTAATACTGTATATATAGGCTCTCTCCTCTCATGACTGGAAGAAGACAATACTCAATAAAATATGAAGTCCCGATAAGGAGAATACTGTAATTTATGAGACCAGAATAATATATATAAATTTGGGAGTATGAACTTCTCTTTATGCCTCGTTATTAAACATATGTAATTACGAGATCATGCCAAAATGAAGGATGGGCTTAACCTTAACATACCTGAGCCGATTCTCTTGACAATCCCTTTAACACCCATTGATTGCGATAACACATAACAGCGGATCGAAGTAGGAGAAAATCTGTATGATATTGTTGAGAAAGATTGCACTGTACTTCCTTAAAATGGCAAAATCTCACGTTGTTAAGGTGCTAAAAAATCTCGTTAGAATTTTGGTTTCAACAGACTCACGTTACTGCTACATGAATTTTTGTTTCAAAAAGTCCCGTTGGATTCACGTTGCTAACTTTGGATTCCTTGTATGAATTATTGAAACAATCACGTTGACATTCCAAAATATGTATGATACTTTGCTGAAGAATCCTTTCCTCACCTTGTAGAGACACATCCCCTTAATAATTGAACAATTCAATTTTTAGAAAGGCTATCTTTTAACCTTTAGGTGGCCCCCACTTCTTTGGGATGACTAAGCCACTAAACACCCTAATGTTGCCACCTTCAAATGTGTATTGAGAGTCATTTTAACCAAGACTCATTGGCTGCCACGTTTGGGGTTCAAGAATTTATCCAAAATGTCTTAATTATTTAATTACCTTAATTACTTACTTAATCCCCCACTAAAAATATATAATTGCTCAATTATCTACATAATTAAAAATTATCTCAAATTACTTAAAATACTACTTGCTTTTAACACACTTTATACGCCTTACTATCATGGTCATGTGGTAACTTGTATGGTACTAGTCCATAAATATCGGGTACTTTAGCTCGGGCCGTATTTTATCCTAAAATGTCAAACTTTGACGAAATTCATTTTCTTCGATTTGCTTACCCTCTCACCTTCACAAATTTACTCGTCACTTGTTTGAAATAGCATAATGCTTATAATCTCAAAATAATCTCATTTCCGAACTTACGTCGATTAACTTACGATGAAACTTTAACATATGAATATACGAAATGTAATATCTCATTTCCGAGCCTTCATCAATTTACTTATGGCATACTTTTACGTACGAAAACATGGGGTGTAACACTTTGACAACCCTCCCTCAAGTCCCGGTGAAAGGTTATTATCCCATGGTTTTGAGGGTGAAGAAGAATTCGGGCCTGTTTTCAAAGAGCCACCATTTTCCTCTCTTCCAATGTCGTCAGTTACACCTACTGTTAATACCCCTATTTCTTTGCCTTCAGTTACCCCTATTTCGTGAAGAAGCTGAGCCTTCTAGCGGCAGGCGGGGTATGAAAAAGTTTTCATTAAAGTCCTCGATGGTGGGAATTTGTTGAAAAAATCGGGTCAAGCTGATGTGTGGCTAAAATACTTGCTAGGACCCATAGAAAGAAAGAAGCTAGAGGATCATAGTTATTTGACCTTGATGAATGATATCATCTACTCTTCTCTTAAGGTATATCTTTACTTGCTTATTTTCTTTTCATTCTTTTCTCATTCATAATTCCCTTCTTTTGTCATTTTGTTGATCAATTTGACAAGTACGGAGTCTATGAAAAGGATTTCTTGGACAGATCAGCAGGTGGTTGAGTTGCGCACCGAGACTGATAATTGGAAAGAACAATTTGAAGGCCTTAAACTGGAGAAAGACGTTCTTACTAAGGATAAAGGAGCTTTGGAACAACAATTGAGGATAATCTCTACTGAACTAGCATTTTTAGAAGCTTCTTCTAATCAAGTTGAGAAAGATAAGGAAAGATTGGAATCCTCCTTCGCTGAACAACATTCCAAGGCTACTGAAGATATAAGGAGTTTAAAAGAGCCTCTTAATCAAAAAGAGGTGTACGCGAGTGATCTGGTACAAATGCTTACCCAGGCTCAAGAAGACGTCTGGGCCTCTACAGACAAGGTTCATTTCCTTGAGAGTTCTCTTAATCCTTTGAAGGCAGCTTATGAAGCCTCATAATCAGAAAAAGAGGAGTTAAAAGCTGATATTGAGCAGTGGAAGAAGGATTACGAAGCCCTTGAACACAAGTCAACACTTGATGTTAGCTGTGCTTTTTTGAACACTCTCTTTGAGACTCTAACTGAAGCTAGCCAGGAGGGTTTTGACCTTAATAGTGATATTGCAAAGGCCAAAGAGACGATTGAACAGACTCAGCAGCATCAAAGCTTCTCTACACCTGAGGACGAAGGTTCCAAAGGTGATGGTGATAGACTTACTCCTGGTGAAACCGATGTCCAACCCTCATCTTCTCAAGTCAATCCTTCTTCTCCCGTGGATGATGCTCCCTAGTTCTTCCCTTCTTAACTTTTTGTTGAAATAGTTTGTTTTTGGGTTTTGTTGGAATTCTCTTGTGTTTTGGATAATTTTTGGAAGATGGTGATGATATAAATATATTTGTTTGCTTTTGCTGCATATTTTGACTTCTGCTCTTTGATGTTTTTGTGAGCTTACACTTGCATTTAAAATGCTTTAGTAAACTGTGACTCTAATATGCACAGGTTTTTATAAAAGAGGGCCTTTTCATATTAATAACACTGATGAAGATGACGTCTCATTTTCATATTGGTGCAAAGATATGAAACATGAAGTAATTTAAGGAAGTTTTATTTTTTGAACTTTCAAATAAATAAGTGGTGTACAACATTTTCATAACTGCTTTCTTTGTAGAAGGTTTCCAAATTTAGCTAAATCTTCCTATGACTAAATTTATGGCCTTAACCTAAAAGCTCGTGGGAATATCTTACATCCTTTTTGCAAGTTTGAACACCTTTGAATTGTTTTTATCATCAAGGGTTTCTTCAAGGTTTTGATTCTAACTAAACTATGCTCTAGCTGAACTATGCCCTTGGTATACATCTTCTTTCCTTTTGTATCCTTCTATATGCATAGTCCTCCTAGTGTTAGAGTATTGAAGTATGAGATCTCGAACACTGGATCAACTTCTTACTTTTGGTCCTTTCCCTGAAAAGGAAAATACATACGGGACTCAGAGATAATCTTTTAAATGATGACTGCATAACCCTTTTGCCATTAGAAATATTGTAATCCAGACTGAGAATAATTTAGTATTTCACGTGTCTTTCGGGTCTAATATCATCATTTGGTACATGCCAGCTTTTTGCCTATCATCTGAAATGATTAGTAAAATTCAAATGAACAAAATAAAATCGAACTTGTGTGATACCTAACCGTGGATATTAACCTCTTTTAGAAGTAATACTTCTTCAAATGGACTGCACTCCAATGTGATGGTAACACCTTGCCATCCATGGTTTCCAACTCGTATGCTCATTTTCCATCAATACCTCTAGCCCTATACGGCTATCCCAATTTGGACTCAACTTTCCTGCGTTTGCCACTTTTGTTGACGGGAACAACTTTTTGAGGACGAAGTCCCCAATTTTGAAGTACCTCAAGTTGGCCTTCCTGTTATAGTATCGTTCGATCATCTGATTTTCAGATGCCATTCGAATTAGGGCTACTTCCCTCCTTTCCTTTGTCAAATCCAAATTTATTCATAATTCTTCCTCATTTGTTGGCTCAGTAGTATGTGTGTACCTCGTGCTTGGTTCACCTATCTCCGCCGAAATTAAAGCTTTTGTTCCGCAAGTGAAAATGGGGTCTCGCTCGTGCTAGTTTTCTATATTGTTCGGTAAGCCCATAGCACACCTGGTAGCACTTTTGGCTATTTACCTTTTGATTCTTCCAATCACCTTTTTAAGTTATTGATGATAACCTTATTTGTCGACTCAGCTTGCCCGTTAGCCACTGGGTGGTAAGGTGCATAAGTGATTCTTTTAATCTGCCAACTTTGGAAGAAATCGGTGACTTTCGCACCTATGAATTGTGGGCCATTATCACAGACGATCTCCTTTGGGACTTTCTCGCACCTGTTTAAAGGCACCTGCTTCTACCCATTTTGAGAAATAATCCATTAGAATTAACAAGAATCGTACCTTTCCCTTAGCTTAAGGCAAAGGCCCTATGATGACCATACCCCATTTCATGAAGGGCCATGGTGATATGAGTGAATGCAATAGTTCCTCCGGTCGATGTATATTATTGGCATATCGTTGGCATTTATCGCACCTTGCTATAACGTTTTCTGCTTCTTCTTCCATTTTTGGCCAATAATATTCTGCCCTTATTAATGTCTTCACCAGCGATCCTCCCCCAACATGATTGCCACAATGCCCCTCGTGTACTTCTCTCATTACATATTCCGTTTGTGATGGTCTAAGGCATTGCGCTAAAATTCTTCTTATCCTTAGGCAAAATACGTAATGCAAAAAGTTCACAAATTCGTTTTTCCAATCCCAAGTTAAATTATTAAAATTTACCTCACTCTTGGTTTGGTCGAGTACTGAATGAAACAAATGTACCACAACAATATTTTTTGCATTTGTTGCATCAGCGACATATGCAAGATTTGCCAACGTGTCTGCTTCTATATTTTCCTCCCTATGTATTTGCACAGCTTTCCATATCTGAAATTGTCTAAAACATTCTCGTACCTTTTCGAGGTATTGATGCATCCGTGTCTCTCTTGCCACATAAGTCCCCTGTATTTGATTGACTACCAGCTACGAGTCACTTTTTATCACAATTTGTTCGGTACCAAGCTCTCGTGCGAATTCCAAGCCTGTAATTACAACTTCATACTCTGCCTCATTATTAGTAATCGGGTAATATTTTATTGCCTGTCTTATGACTTCTCCTGAGGGTGGAATTAAAATAATACCCAAACCCGCTCCTTTAACATTTGAAGAACCATCAGTAAATAAGATCCAAGTCCCCGAATTAGCTCCTATAAATGTTCGCAACTCTTTTTCTGCTTCATGAACTAAGTTTGGACTAAAATTTTGTAACACTTAAGATTTTATAACGGTTCTAGGCTGATATATAATATCATATTCACTGAGTTCTATTGACCATTTAGCTATCCTACCTAATAGTTCTTGTTTATGCAATATGTTCCTTAGAGGGAAAACAGTTATAACAGAAATAGGATGACATTGAAAGTAAGGTCGTAACTTTCTTGATGCCATAATGAAAGCTAAAGCAAGTTTTTCTAGGTGAGGATACTGCATCTCAGCATCTAGTAAAGACTTACTAACATAGTAAATTAGAGATTGTTTATCTTTATCTTCTCGTACAAATATCGCGCTTACCGCTATTTCTGATATAGCGAGGTAAATGAGAAACCATTCTCCGTCTTTTGGTTTTGCTAACAGATGTGGATTTGATAGATATATCTTTAAGTCCTTCAAAGCTTGTTGACACTCGTCAGTCCACTCAAACTGCTCTTGCTTTTTCAATACTGAGAAGAACTTAAAGCATTTTTTCGATGACTTTGATATAAACCTTCCCAAAGCTGCTATTCTGCCTGTTAATCTTTGCACTTCTTTCTTGCTCATGAGTATATCCGCTATTTCCTAAATAGCTTTGATCTTTGCGGGATTTACTTCAATACCCCTATTAGAAACAAGAAAACCTAAAAATTTACCTGAAGCCACGCCAAAAGCGTATTTTCGGGTTTTACTTCGTGTTGTAGGTATCAGACAAATGTTGAAAATGATCCCCCGACTGTGTTGATTTGACCAACATATCGTCTATGTAGACTTCCGTAGTTTTTCCCAGGCGTTCTTGAAACATTTTGGTCACCAATCTTTCATACGTGGCTCCAACATTTTTCAAACCAAATGCATGACTTTATAGCAATAAGTCCCTATGTCTGTGATAAATAAAAAAATTTACTCATCTAGAGGGTCCATTGTTATCTAATTATAAACAAAATACGCATCTGAAAAACTTAAAAGCTCATGACCTATGGTAGAATCAATTAATTAATCTATATGTAGTAAAGGAAATGAATCTTTAGGACAAACTTTATTTAAATCAGTATAATCTACACAGACTCACCATTTTTCATTCTTTTTTGGAACCACAACAGTATTAGCTAACCAGTCAGGGTACTTTACCTCTCGTATTGAACCAGTTTTCAAAAGTTTTTGTACCTCATCCTGGATCACTTGATTTTTGAAGGCCCCTTGCTTCCCTTTCTTTTGCTTGATAGGTGGGTGTAATGAATCCTCATTTATCTTATGAGCCATCACCTCTGGTGGTATACCTGTCATATCTAAATGCGACCAAGCAAAGCATTCTACGTTAGCACGTAAAAAATCAATTAACTTACCTTTTATTTTTGGGCTCAAATTTTCTCCAATGTAAAATTTTCTATCTGGCCAGTGGACCAATATATTACAGCTTCGAGCTCCTCCGTTGTTGTTTTAATGTTCTCATTTTCCTCTGGCTCTTGAATCATATCAGGTCTTGAATCAACATCAACCTGCTCTTATGTGTTTTCAGTTGATGTATGAACAAAAGTGTCCTCAACTAAATTCTTTAATTGTTATTCGTATGTGCATCATTGGCTATTGTGTTTGCAATCACCACCTAATTAATACTTCGTGAAGCCTTTTGATCTCCGCGGATTTGTGGGATTCCTCACAGTAAAGGAAATTTGATAACTTGATGCAACGTGGACTGGACATCATCCATATCATAAATCCATGACCTTCCCAAGATTATATTATAGGCCATGTCCGGATCTATTACCTGGAACTTTGTATCTTTGATGACTCCTTCTACAAACGTGACTTGTACATCTTCTCCTTTCATAACAACACTTGAGTTATCAAATCCAAATAAAGACGGTGCCTTTGGTATGACCTTGTCATTATCTTGAGTTTGATTTACTACCCTCAGTAAAATGATGTTTACTGGGCTACCTGGTTCAAACAAAACTCATTTTACATTAGTATCATGTATAAGTAAAGATATTACCAGTGCATCGTTGTGAGGAATCGTCAAGCCGTCCGTATCTTCATCGTCAAATGTTATACTGTCACCATCCAAGACTTGGCGAACTCGCTTTTCGGGAGTGACAGTAACTTTTGATGTCTTTTTCGCGGCTATGTACGTTACTCCATTGACTTCATCTCCTCCTTTTATGACGTTGACTGTTCTCTTTGGTGATAGGGACTTTGGGGGGTTCTTGTCTGTTTTTCATGTATGATTGTCTCCCTTTCTCACTAAACATATTAGTAAGATAACCTTGCTTCAGTAAATGTTCAACCCCCCTTGGAAAAGCCTGCAATCTATTATTCTATGGCCGTGATCATTGTGGAACTCGCACCAGAAATTTGGGTTCCTTTTGTTTGGATTTGATTGCATCTCTTTCAGACATCGCACCTTATCCCTCATCCCTCTTAGAACAACCACCAATTCAGAGGTGCTAATGTTAAAGCTATAATCTCCTATTCTTGCTTGAGTATCAGAATCATTGCTTCGGGCATCTCACTCCTTTTTGAACCTGGATAAAAAACTCGTCTCTTTTTTCCTTAATCTTGAATTGAATCGTGCATTTTCTTGTTTAGATCGAGAATCGCGCCCCATGGGTCCCATGTAAGGTTCGTACCTATTTTTACCGAAACTTATCTCTGATTCTGATTGTATAGAAGTTCTCAAACCTGGTCTTTCGTCAACCCTTGGTTGTGCAATTGTATCTTCTTCTATCCGTAACTTCGTGCTGTATCGATTGTATACATCATTCCAAGTTGTTACAGGAAATTATCGCAAACTTTCTTTCAACCTTCTCGTGGTTTATGAACTTTTCTCGTTCAAGTTGTTCGCGAACGCCATAGCCGTCCAGTTATCAGGTACTCGTTACAACATCATCCTCTCTCGTTGGAATGTATCTACGAATTCTCTAAGTAATTATGTACTCCCTTGTTTAATTTTGAAGATGTCTTCCATCATTTTTTTAACTTTCCGAGCCCTCAAATGTGCCTTTATAAATGAATCTGTAAGCTCAACAAAAGAATCAATAGAATTTTCAGGTAAGAGAGAATACCATGTTAATGTTCCTTTTGTGAGAGTTTCGGCAAATTTTTTAACCAAAACTGATTCAATCTCCTGCTTGGTTAAATCATTGCCTTTCACGCCGGTAGTGAACGTGATTACATGATCCCGAGGGTCAGACGTCCTGTCATATTTGGGAATATTAGGCAGTTTAAATGTTTTAGGAATTGGCAAAGGTGGTGCACTTGGCTTCCAGGGTTGTTGTGAATACTTGTCAATATCCGTATCTTTGATCACGGGAGGTACACTAGATATTTGCTCTATATGCTCATTTGTTTCCTTCAGCTGTTTCTCTAAAGTTAGCACTAAACTTTGTAAACTAGAATTATTTGGTGTACCTAACCCTCCATCGCGAGATTCATTGGGCATTTCTCCACTTCCAGAGTTATCAAGTCCCGAATGCGGATTTTCCAAAGATTTTGTATTAATTGGTGCAGGAGTTTGTGTTACGTTGGGTAACCCTCTAAGAAAATCCTGCAGTGCATCGTTCACATGTTCTGCAATCAATTGCTTCAGAGCATCTTGCTCAACGGTTTGGTCGCATGTTGACCATCAGTTCGTGAAGCAGATCTTTCAAGTGAACTTTTACAGGATTGTTGAAGAGTTCCCGTGGGTGTATGATGTGTGGCGGAGTTCCACCTTGCTGATTCATCTAGTTGTTCTCGTTAGCGGTTGACATATTTGGTCGTTAAAAATGAAGTTTGGAAAGTGAATAGATTATCAGATTTCCGGCAACGGAATCAATTTGTTTAACCCAGAAATAGATTTCTCAGTCAAAGTGAAGAAATCGGGTTACTGATAGCCAAGATTTACTTCACTTTCTCAATAATTTGGAGAATAAGACAAATAATAGAAATAATTGACAAGGAAAGAAAATTCGAAATAGATTGATAATCTCTCCCAGAATTGCTATTAGAACCTTATGAATAAAGTAAAGAATAATCGCATATATTTCAATAATAACCAGATACCATTACAAATGAGGACTAAGCTATTATAAATGAGTAAACAACTATAATAGTTTCCTTACTTAATTCGGGCTTGTTAATGACATTAATTGCCTTAATTATCCGTTACCATATATAATTGTAACAGAAGTATTTATGACTGAAGATTTCCTATAACCATGATTAATGTCGATTTCCCTTCCTTATTTATAATAAATTCGTGCATCTTCTCTCTTTAATAGTCTTTACACATTCCGCTCCTATTTCTTCTTTTCTATCTGTTAGAGCCGTTTCCTTGCCTATAGAAATTCCGGGGGTATTTCTTCCGTACTTTCTTGAATTCTTTAATTCATCTAATTAAAAATGCCACTTGTCACTTTGTTTGTGGTACACGTCTCATGCCTTTTTCCCCTACCAATACAGTGATATACACACGTTTGAGTAGGGTGAATTAATTTACAAATGATTAAAAAAATAAAAAGAAAAAAGCAAAAGAAAAATGGATAAAGGGTCGAAATATAATACTCACTCCGTTTCACTTTATGTGAACCTATTTGATTAGGCACAGAGTTTAAGAAAAAAAGAGAAGACTTTTGAACATGTAGTGTAAAATGAGACATATATATTTTGTACGAGTATAAATCACTACATAAAGATAAATTATTTTCAAATATAAAAATTGATTAATTTTTTTTAAAATATACTAAAAAGAAAATAGATTCACGTAAAAGTGAAATAAAGGAACTACTTAACACATAAATAAAAAGATAAAAGGACCCTTCCCATTTCAAACTCAACCGCTCCACCCACCTTTCTTCAGCCGCTCCACCCACCTTTCTTCTTCCTTTTCCCTGCCACCGTCTCCTCCTCTCTGTCACCTTTCTCTTTCTTCTCAATTAAATAATAACATCAGTTACTATCCCATATATATTCTTACATCTAACCAAAAGATAAAGTCTAAGAAGATATGCCAAATTCCTAATTGGATAAATATTGCTCTTTCTGGGTTTTCCTCGTTTCATCGTCCAACTAAGTTCGAATCCCAACAGTCCCTTTTGCTGTTTATTTTGATTCATTTTATCTATATTCTTAAAAGAAAATCAATTGTCTTGCTTGATTTTAGTCCTTGAATTTTCTGTATTTTGGGTGAGCTTTGGGATACTTTTAGTGGGATTTAATTGATTTTTCTTTATATTCCAAAAGAAAAAACATGAAAATGCTATTCGATTTGAATTCTTAAAATTTCTTGTAATTTTGGGATTCCTCTTTGTGGGTTCTGATTCTGATGACAATTCAAGAATTTACTTTTTTTTGGTGGGGTTTGAATAAAAATAATTATAAATTTAAATGAATGAGGGAAAGGGTGTCAATTGTCGCACCAAAGAGTTCATAGGTGCAAAGAGAATAATAATGAAAGATTCAAAATGGGTTGTGAAGAATGTGGAGAATTCTGGTGCTTTTGGTGATCATATCTTTATCTGTATTGAGTTCTGAGGACGAGAATGATCGGAGGAGTTTTTTTCATTGTTATTTTCTTTTTCTGATTTTAATTGTTTTAATCAAATTTGTAATTGCTTAAATCGATTATGATGTGGCAAGTAACGTGTATATGATGTGTCATTCACATACGCGAGAGTGAGATACACGCATGGCGGATGAGTTTAAAAGAGTATATTTAAATAAGTTCAAAGTGTCTGGGAGAAATTTCATGAAGTAGGGGACCGGGGAGAAGTTTTATTTTGAGTGAGATTCATCCAACAATAGTTGTACGAGGTCATATTCAAAGAGCCCGTTTGGACATAAGAAAACTTTTAATTTTTTTGAATTTTTTTTTTTTTTTTCGAAATCAGTATTTGACCATAAATTTTCAAATTTTCATTTGAAGATGGATTTTGAAATTTTTAAAAAATTTAAAAAATTTCAAAAATCTGTTTTTCAAAATTCACTCAGATCACTCATAAGACTTCAAAAACAATTCAAAATTATATTCATGTTCAAACAAAACTCTAATTTTCAAATATCATTTTTACTTTTTTTTTTCCCTTAATTTTACAATTCTTAAGTCCAAACGCCCACTAAGCTTGATTGGTGCGGATCAAGTACTGCCTTATAGTCCTTTTTAAGAACTGAAAATTGTCGACGAAAAGTGGATCTTAATCACATTAGTTGAATATGTGGAGATGCACATAGTGTTGATCGGTTCCAAAAAACCAAAGTAAAATTAAACTAATTGAGAGTTCAAGTGATCACTTTATTGTAGTACTACTTTTGGATCGTTTCCAATGCCAAAGATGAAGATTTTGGTTTTTGAACTATCCTCAAAAAACATAGTAGTAGGGATTGAGAGGAAACTAATGATGAGAAAAGTAATTCAGAGAAAACTGAACAGGAAAAAGATCAGTTTGAAGTGCTAGAACTGAAAAGAGAGTCTAGTAGAGGAGGAAGAGAATTACAAAAAGTATGAGGAAAATCTGGGAGTAGGAGGCAGAGAATCCTTGTGAAATGAAAATAAGGAAGAAAGCGAGAGGATTCCAAAGAGGAGGGAAAAGAAAGTAAAAGAAGAAAAGGTAAGATGTACTCGTGACCACTTAAACTTGTACCCAATTATCAACTCGGTAAATAAACTTATAATTTTTTCATTTGAACACTTTTACTTGATCAAAACTCATACTTTAAACACCTCCATCAGAGCGTGAACCTCAACTGCGCTGACAAGGATTACACATGATATACTAACCCTTTTATTGTTTGACATATGTAATTAGTGAGTCCCATTTTAAATATTTTTAATTAATTTCTCAAATTTTTAAATTCATTATCTTTCTCTTCTTCTCCACCTCTATCAAAACAAGGGTGAACGAAAGCACCACCAGAAGATCCGGAACCACCAACTTCGTCTATCACCACCATAATTTATAGGTCCTACTTTTTAATTTCAATTTATCAAATTTTTAACATATTTTTTTCCTCTTCTCCCCCGCCACAACTGGGACCAGCAAGAATCATAAACCAACAAAAAGATCATAAATTCCATTTCACTCTGCGGCGATCATATCGGAAAGCTTTTAATAGCGACCTCGGCCATAAACTACCATCACCCCCTTCATTGACAAAAATCATACTCCATACACTTAAAATGTGAAGATGAGAGCCTTTTTTCGCTAGAGCTTCATAATGAAATCAATCATCGCCATCGGAGTAATGCCCAGATCGAAGAATGGATGCGATTTCTTTCTACCCGAAAATTGAGTTATGGGTTACCTTCTTCTCTCTAGATCTTTATACTCAATTAAAAAAAACTCTAATTCATCCAAAATATAATAACGAAAAGAATGAAGAGGTGGTGGGGAGGAAAGTTTGGGGTGAGCGATGGGGTAAGAACGAAAAGGGGGG
>AWOL01S0019793.1:88549-112361 GCA_000715115.1 Nicotiana otophora
AGTGTTGGGATCTTAAATTGTTTTAATTATTTTTTATCTTTTGTTATTATTTAAATATTTTTGTTTATTTTATTATTTTTCTATCATAACTACTACATTCGCGCGCCATTTAAGTGTGAGTTGCACGTAGTTTGGCTATGTCAGCAATATTTCTTCCACGTATGCATAGTCAACGGTGAAATATGTTTATTACTCCTCACTTTGTAAAGTAAAGGTGCTAAATTGGAAAAATTATAAGTTTATTTACCGGGTTGACAATTGGGTGCAAGTTTAAGTGTCTAAGAGGCCATTTTGTCAAGAAAAAATAACACCAAAGTTATGGGTCCCACACTACACTTGTTAGTTAGTAAAAGTCTCCTACAACTGGCAATAGCTGAGTCTCACACCAAATAAAATTTCTCGGGGACCGAAATATCAAATTGGTGGAGGTAGAGATGCCAACCAGACTATTCTGCATAAATTAAATTGCACACTCTTTATTATTCTTTCTTAGGTTTTCAACCACCACATCAAGGCAAACCAAAGTATTGAATTTTGGTTTGATATCAGGTTAGCAACTTCTAGAATTAAGTTCTATTGTTTTGATTTTTTTTTTATATTTTTTAAACTCGAACGTTGTTGTTTAGTTGGAGTATTATACTTTACATGTGTACATTATTTTATTAATTATTTATTAGAAGTTAAATATGTCAAATAGAAAATATCAATCAGTAGATTAATAAAAAACTGGAATTGCATTTTTCATTTTTTCCTAAAAAACAGGTACTATTCCATTGTTAATAATTTGAAATCTATTAAGTTGTATACATTAATAGTATAAATTATACTTCTACTTTTTTTATCAGATTACACCATTAATTATTTTCGTATAAATTTACTTGTAATTAGATATAAGTGATATAATTTTATAAATATTTATAGATTAAACCATTACCAAATAGCTAATTTGTACATAAGTTCTATAGAGAAAATGGAGCTAGGGGCCTTGGCTCAGTGTTATAGCACATAGGGCTTCAGCACTACTATATCACTTCTCTAGCTCGAAGCGCCTCACTATGATAATCTTGCTTCGCGAATGTTCGGCTAGGTCTTGAACCTTCCCTTCATACCAATTTTGCTTGAATAGAGCTTAAAGTCTTGCTCTGAAAGACGACAGCGGAGATGGTTAGAGCTGTTAAAAGGCTATGATATTACTATTTTGTATCATCTCGGGAAGTCCAGTATGGTGGCTGATGCCTTGAGTAGAAAGACGATGAGTATGGGTATCCTTGCATATATTCCGGTTCGTGAGAAACTGCTTGCATCAGATATTCCGACCTTGGCCAATTAGTTCGTGAGGTTAGATATTTTGGAGCCTAGTCGGGTTCTAACTTGCGTGGTTTCTCGATCTTCTTTATATGATCGCATCAGAGAGTGTCAGTATGACGACCCCCATTTGCTTGTCCTTAAGGACACAGTTCATCACGGTGATGCCAAGGAGATTTCTATTGGAGATGATGGGGTGTTGCGGATGCAAAATCGGGTTTGTGTGCCCAATGTGGATGGTTACGTGAGTTGATTCTTGAAGACGCCTACATTTTGCGGTATTTCATTCATCCGGGTGCCGCAAAGATGTATCAGGACTTGAGGCAACACCATTCGTGGAGGAGAATGAAGAAAGTTATAGTGGAGTTTATAGCTTGGTGCTTGAATTGTCAGCAGGTGAAGTACGACCATCAAAGGCTGGGCGGTTTGCTTCAGAGGCTTGAGATTTCTGAGTGAAAATGTGAGCGTATCACTATAGACTTCGTAGTTGGGCTCCCACGGACTTTGAAGAAATTTGGTGCTATTTGGTTGATTGTGGACCGTTTGACTAAGTCTGCGCACTTCATTCCAGTTAGGACTACCTATTCGTTTGAGCGGTTAGCTGAGATCTATATCTGTGAGATTGTTCACCATCACGGTGTACCAATGTCTATTATTTCAGATTGGGGTACGCAGTTCACATCGCATTTTTGGAGAGCAATACGTCGAGATTTAGTAACACGTGTTGAGTTGAGTACAACATTCTACCCTTAGATAGACGGACAGTCCGAACGCACTATTTAGATATTGGAGGATATACTACGCGCTTGTGTCATGGATTTCGGAGGTTCTTGGGATCAGTTTTTACCGCTGACAAAGTTTGCCTACAATAACAACTACCAATCGAGTATTCAAATGGCTCCATATGAGGCCTTGTATGGGAGGCGGTGCCGGTCTCCGATAGGTTGGTTTGAGCTAGTGAGGCTAGGCTATTGGGTACTGATTTGGTTCAGGATGCCTTGAAAAAGGTCAAACTGATTCAGGATCGGCTTCGCATGACGCAGTCTAAACATAAGAGTTACGCCGATCAGAAGGTTCGTGATGTTGCCTACATGATAGGAGAGAAGGTATTGCTCAAAGTTTCACCCACGAATGGTTTTATGAGGTTCGGGAAGAAGGGCAAGTTGAGCCGTCGGTATATTGGCCCTTTTGAGGTGCTTGAGAGGATTGGAGAGGTGGCTTACAAGCTTGCATTGCCACCTAGTCTATCGAGTGTTCATCAGTGTTTCATGTTTTCATGCTTTGAAAGTATTTTTATGATCTTTCCCATGTTTTGGACATCAACACGATTCAGTTAGATGGGGATTTGACTTATGATGTGGAGTCGGTGGCCATTTTGGATCGGCAGGTTCGAAGGTTGAGATCAAAGAATGTAGCTTTAGTGAAAGTACAATGGAGAGGTCACAATCTAGGAGGCTACTTGAGAGACCGAGCGGGAGATGCAGAGCAGCTATGCATACCTATTTGAGGCTCCAGGTATGATTCTAGACCCGTTTGAGGATGAACGTTTATTTAAGAGAGGGAGAATATAATGACCCAGCCAGTAGTTTTGAGTATTGTAGCCTCATTCCCTCATTTATTGCTTATTCTATGGTCGATTGTTGTTATGTGACTTGTCGGGATGGTTGGTTTAGTTTCGGGAATGTTTCGGAATGAATTGAGAAACTTAGTCCCAAGGTTGAAAGTTTAAGTTGAAAGAGTTGACCTGATGTTGACTTATGAGTAAACGACTCAAGAATAAAGTTTTGATGGTTCTGACAGCTTTGTATGGTGATTTTGGACTTACAAGTATGTCCGGATTTTGATTTGGAGATTCGTAGGTCGTTTTGGCTTGAATTGGAAAACATTGAAAAGTTGAAGGTTCAGAAAGTTGTAAAGTATGACCGGGAGTTGAATTTATAGTTAACGGGCTCGAATATAGGTTTCAGAAGTTGGAATAGGTCCGTTGTGTCATTTATGACTTGTGTGCAAAATTTGAGGTCAATCGGAGTTGGTTTGTCGTATTCCGACATTGGTTTTAGAAGGTGGAAGTTCAATAGTTCATTAGGCTTGAATTGGGGTGCGATTCGTGTTTTTGATATTGTTTGATGTGATTTGAGGTTTCGACAAAGTTTGTATGATGTTTTAGGATGTGTTGGTATGTTTGGATGGGGTTCCGAGGGCCTTAGGTGAGATTCAGATTGATTGCGGATTGATTGCGGATTGAGTTTGGCCATATGGAGTTGCTCATTTTGTTGGTGTTTGGTTTCCTCTTACGCGATCGCATGAAGGGGATGTCCATCGCGTAGGGTCATTTCTGGTAGGAGGAATTTTATGATACGCATTCGCGAGTTTGTTTACGCAATCACGGAGCTTTGGTTAGTCTTAAATTGTGAACGCGGGTGATGGGGCACGTCTGCGAAAAAGGAAGGGGAGGCCAAGGAAGCCCACACGCTTGTTCTTCGCGATCGCGTTGGTCTGAGTTGCTGAGCATCGCGTTCACGGCTGGGTGTCCGCGTAGGCCATTTCTTGAGGGCAGTAAGATTTGTTCTTCGTGACCGCGAGGGTATTTCCGCGATCGCGAAGGGGAACACCTGGGCAGACTATTTAATTTAAAAAGCGAGGGTTAGCGTATTATTTTACATTTGGACTTGGGGAGCTCGGTTAAGGGCGATATGAACGATTTCACTACAAATCAAGAGGTAAGCCATTTTTGATAACTTTAGTCCAATAATATTGAATATCCATTGATTTCTACACCTAGATTATGTGGTTTAAGATGAAATTTGGGGGAATTTGGACTAGGGATTGGAGAGTAAGAATTGGGGGTTTGTGGGTCGATTTGTGGTCGGAATTGGATTATTTTGGTATGGTTGAACTCATTATGAAATGGGTGTTTGGATTTTGTGAATTTTTTCGGGTTCTGAGGTGTGGGCCTGGGGTTGACATTTTGGGTTGACTTTTTGACTTTGGTTAAAGAACTTAGCTTTATTGTATGAAATCGATTCCTATAGCTTGTATTGATTGTATTAAGTTGTTTGAGGCTAGATTCTAGTCGTTCAGAGACCTATTCGCGAGACAAGGGCTTGTTGTAGTTGTGATTTGCATGGTTTGAGGTAAGTAACACTTTTAAACTTGGTACTGAGGGTATAAATCCCTGAAATACATGTTGTGTGGTTTGGTGTTGAGGTGATACCCATTCTAGTGATGGGCGTGTGGGTGTGCACCGTGGTAATTGTGACTCGATTGATTCCGTGGTACCGTGTAGTTATCAGATCTTGTTGTTATTCATGTAATCCCTACGTGTTAGAGTAATTGAGCTGCGATCCATGTTAGAAATCATGTTTAGGCTATGTGCTTATTCTATTGGGATCCACTAAGGTCATTTCTGTTGTTGAGTTATTTACTTAAATTAAAATTATGTACTCAATCACATTCATCATTTGCATATCATATCTCAGTCTCTGTTATCATTTATTATTACATCATATTATCATTGTTTTGGCTGATTGGCCTGAGATTTGTAAGTCTGAGAGACTGAAGAGATTAATGACTGAGTTGAGTCTTAAGGGTCAGATTGTGAGTGATATTTTCGGAATCGGATTACACGCCGCATCAGGCTTTATTGATTAATTTTGAGACCGGTCTACATGCCGCAACATGCCATGTTGGATTATATTAGCACTTGGGCAGGATCCGTCCCTCCGGAGTTTGACATACCAGTAGTGAGCACAGGTACAGTTGAGTGCTCAGTGAGAGTGCTGAGTGACGGAGAGTGCTGAGTGACTGAATATGCTGAGCGATTGAGTGTGCTGAGTGATTGAGCGTGTTCAGTGAGAATGAATACTCTAAGAGTGTGAGTACCTGAGTTTATTACTGTGTTGCATTACACGTGACATGCATATTTGACTTGTAGACATAGAGACGTAACATTACTCATGCTGGCTATACTTAACATATTTTACCAGTACTGAGCATAAATTGCTGAACCTGAAAGTATGTCTATATTTTTGCACTGTGTACGAATTGATTATGGGATTTCTCTGAGGTATTACTGTCATTCCCCTATTTTATCCGTACTATTATTAGCAGGATTTGGATTGTACCTTTCTGAGCTCGTCACTGCTTTCAGCCCAAGGTTAGTCCTGTTACTTATTGAGTACATTGGGACGGTTGTACTCATACTACACTCTGCACTTCGCGTGCAGATCCAAGTACATCTGGACCCGGTGGTTGCTAGATTTGGAGCAGTATCCACTAGGAGACTATTGAGGTAGCTGCTATGACATCCGCAGACCTGACGAGGCCAATACGTATTGGAATTTTCTGCTCGTACTCTGTCAAATTCTAGTATAGTTTAAGATATCGTCCCATAGAGACTGGATAATCTATGCTACAGACTTATAATATTTTAACTACTATTTGACAGAATCAAACTGATGAAAAGTGAGTGAGGTTTAAAACTTATTAATTACTTAAACAAAACAAATAACTTTTGAAAGATTTATAATTTTTTAAAAAAGAGTTGGGAATCATTGAATTCACTTGATAATATTACTATAATAAAATCTCAATTTCTACATTTATTTCTTTAAAGAATGATTGTTTATTTCTAATACAATTATATTTTGCTCACTAAGAAATAACCAATTAATAACACTTTGTGAGAATTATGTTAATTAATCAACTTAAGACCAGTGACGTTTAAACCGAAATATTTTTCTTGCTTGAATTGTGCTAAAAGAAAGTAAAAACTTCGTGAGAATATTTTTACTAAGGATCAATAATCTTGCTTACAACAATTCCTCCGTGAGAATTAAAACTGAGGCAAGCAAGATTACTGAAAAATTACTTTCACTCTACTATTTTATACATCAGTTATTATATATTAATTTTATTTCGCGAGAATTACAAAATTAATATATGAATAACGTAGAGATAAAATATATAGACGTGATAATAGAGTAATTAAAAACCATAATTTCAACACAATATGAAATGTAAATAAAAAGTTTAAGGGCCAAAAATATATAAAAACTAAGATAGTATTATAAAATATATCAAGCTTCATTAACTATCCCAATAAAAAGAGATTACTCCATTATGGAGTAAGAATAGCTAAAAAGGATATTTAGAAGACTAGAAATATTTAAAAGACTAAGGAAATATTTTTACTATAAGAAAAGAAGACCAAGACTAGTTCTTGTCTTATAAATAATGGATATCCTTATACAAAGAGAGCTTGCTATTTATAGGAAAAGATGAGTAGATTTTCTATGTTCCACTTTTACGAATGTGAAATTCATGTATGCGAAGTGAACTTTGTATACGTAGATTCCATATATGCAACTATGGGCTTCACTCTTGACTTCATGAGTTAGTCTTGCAAATGTAGTGTCAGGATCCCAATTCACCCTCCGTAGGATGTCGTGATGGCACCTAGTCTCTAAGACTAGGTAAGCCTAACAAATTGCGGAATAACATAATAAGAGTCTGAAACTCAAACCTCAATAGTTGTAATAAATGAAAATTGCAAGTCAAAGAACTACAATCTCCCAAAACTCGATAGAAACAAGTCACAGGCTTCTAAAAGAAATACTAATGTTTGTATACATCAAAGTCTACTAAAATAAGAAAAACAACATGATAAGGATAATGGAAGACTCCGAGGTCTGCGGACGTTGGCAGATGTACCTTGAAGTATTCGCACACAGGTAGCTCACTAATATCTGGGCTGGTAAGAAGTACCCGGATCTTCACAAAAAGATATGCAGAACAGTAGTATGAGTACACCACAGCGGTACCCAGTAAGTGCCAAGCCTAACCTCGGTAGAGTAGTGACAGGGTCAGGTCAGGCCCTACTGGAAATAATAGAAAAGTAAGACAGAGGATATAATAATATAACAAAATGACTGAGAAGTGAACAACACAGTAAATAGAGGTAAACAACATGGGCGCTCCCGAGGTACCGCCTCGTAGTCCCAAAAGTAAATATGCAGTGCGGGGGATCTCCCGAGGAACCGCCTCGTAGTCCCAAAAGTAAATATGCAGTACAAGGAGAATCTCCCGAGGAACTGCCTCGTAGTCCCAAAAGTAAATATGCAGTACAGGGGGATCTCCCGAGGAACCGCCTCGTAGTCCCAAAAGTAAATATCCAGTACAGGGGGATCTCCCGAGGAATCGCCTCGTAGTCCCAAAAGTAAATATGTAGTACAAGGGGATCTACCGAGGAATCGCCTCGTAGTCCCAAAAGTAAATATGCAGTACAGGGGGATCCGAAGGAAACAACAAATTTACAGCAAGAATCTCACAGTTAAAGATTTAAATCAAATCAACTAAGCAGGTAATTCAGCTAAGCAAGTTGCACATATTGCAAGTAAGAGTTACGTCACGTAGACACGTGATACTAGACTAAACATGATCACTACATATACTAAAGCAATGCAGTTAAAGAATTTAAAAGAAGATTACTCAGCAAGAACCAATATTTCCAAATTTAGCCTGTGTACGTACACGTCACCTCGCGTACACAGCGCTCACATATCACAAAATGTTACAACAATATCAAATCCTAAGGGAATTTCCCCCACACAAGGTTAGACAAGCCACTTACCTTAGGCCAAGCTCAATCAGTTAACAAGAATGCTTTTCCCTCGATTTTCTGACTCCGATCGGCTCGAATCTAGTCACAATTAATTTGATTCAGTCAATACAAATTATAGGAACAAAATTCATATGAAAATATAAATTTTCCAACAAAAATCCGAAATTTAACTCAAACATCGCTCGTGGGATCCACATCTCGGAACCCGACAAAAGTTATAAAATATGAATGCACATTCAACCACGAGTCCAACCATACCAATTTTACCAAATTCCGACATCAACTCGACCTCCAAATCTCAAATTCTTATTTTGAAATCCCTAAGCCCTAATCCTTTAATTTCACCTCAAAATCATGTAATCTAGTCGAAATACTCAATCATAATCTAATATTATTGACTAACAATGATCACAAGTGACTTACCTCAAGTTTCCCGTGAATTCCCTCTGACAATCGCCCCAAAACCGTGCTTGAAATTCCAAAAATGACAAAAATGTTGGAACCCCTCTGTTTTGTAATCTGTCCCGTGGTTCCGCTTCTGCAGAAAAACTAACCGCATCTGCGGTCCCGCTTTTGCGGACATGCTGTCGCTTCTGCGCCTGCTTCGCTTCTGTGAAGGAGTTGTCCGCTTATGCGGTCTTGCCCAGCTCCCCTTGCCTCCGCTTCTGCGCAACCAAGCTCGCTTCTGCGAGCTCGCACTTGCAAGCTAAATTCTGTAGGTGCGGTTACACCAGAAGGCCAAAATTTCCAGCAGCTGTTTAAGTCCAAATTTCAATCTGTTAACCATCTGAAACTCACCCGAGGCCCCCGGGACCTTAACCAAATACACAATGAAGTCCCAAAATATTATACGAACTTAGTCAAATCCTCAAATCATAACAAACAATGCTAAAATCACGAATCATACCCCAATTCAAGCTTAATGAAACTAAGAACTTTTATTTTCTACATTCATTGCCGAAACCTATCAAATCAAGTCCGATTGACCTCAAATTTTGCACACAAGTCATACATGACATAACGGACCTAAGCAAATATTCAGAATCAGATTCTGGCCTCAATATCAAAAACGTCAACTCCCCGATCAAACTTCCAAACTTAAATTTCTATTTTCGCCATTTCAAGCCTAATTTAGCTACGAGCTTCCAAATAATTTTTCGGACACACTCCTAGTCCAAAATTACCATACAGAGCTATTGTAATTATTAAAACTCTATTCCGGGGTCGTTTATACATAAGTCGACAACCGGTCACTATTTTAACTTAAGCTTTAAACCTTGGAACTAAGTGTTCCAATTCATTCCCAAACCTCACCGGACCCAAATCAATCACATCGGCGAGTCACATAACAACTGTAAAGCATAAATTGAGCAGTAAATGGGGGAACCGAGTTGTAATACTCAAAACAATCGGCTGGGTAGTTACATTCTCCCCTTCTTAAACAAACATTCGTCCTCGAACTGTTTTAGAATTATACTTGGAGTCTCAATTAAGTGTGTATATTTGCTCTGCATCTCTATGTCAATTTCCCATGTAGCTTCTCCGACTGGCTGGCCTCTCCACTGCTCTTTCACTGAAGCTATGTTGTTTGATCTCAACTTTCGAACCTGCCAGTCTAAAATGGCCACAGGCTCCACATCATAAGTCAAATTACCATCCAATTGCACTGTGCTGAAATCCAAAACATGAGACGGATTACCATGATACTTTTGGATCATGGAAACATGAAATACTGGATGAACTGTAGTGAGACTAGGTGGTAGTGCAACTCTGTAAGCCACCTCTCTATAACGACCCAACCGGTTGTTTTGAGCATTTACACTTCGCTCAGTAGTTTACGGGTATGAGTAGATCCGTATTATATATTATGACTTATGTGAATCATCGGTTTTTGATTTCAGGTTATTCGGAATCGGTTTGGAAGAATGAATTTTATTGCTGAAGCTTTAAGTTGAAAGAGTTGACTAAGTTTGACTTTTTATGAAGTTGACCTCAGAACAGAGTTATGATGGTTCCGTTAGGTCCGGATGGTGATTTTGGACTCAAGCGTGTGCTCGAATTTGCATTTGGATGTTTCTACAAGGTTTCAGCTCAAATTGGCGAAAATTTGGAAATTTGAGGGTTTGGAAAGTTCAAAAGTTCGACCGGAAATTTGACCTTGAGGATATCGGATCTGGATTGTGGTTTCAGGAATTGGAATAGCTTCTTTATGTTATTCAGGACTTTTGTGCAAAATTTGGGTTCATTCCGGGTTGAGTTGCTATGTTTCGGCACGAGTTATTGAAGTTGAAAAGTTCAAAGTTCATAGATTTTGATTTGAGATGATTCTTCATTTTGATGTTGTTATGTGTGTTTTGAGGCCTTGAGTAGGTCCGTATTGTGTCATGGAACTATTTGGCATGTTCGGACGGGGTCCCGAGAGGGCTCGGGTGAGTTTCGGACGAGATTCGGATCATTTCATTGCATTTTTAGACTTTTGCTAAGCTGCTGGTTATGGTGTGATCGCACCTGCGGTGGTTTGCGCAGGTGAGATGGACGCAGAAGCGAAAGAGGCATCACAGAGGTGAGGTGAGAGCTGGGTGAGGAAGCCCGCAGAAGCGGAGACTTTGGTGCATATGTGGATGCGCAGGTGCGAGGTGATGGAGCGCAGGAGCGAGGTATTTCGCAGGTACATATGGTGGCTCGCACCTGCGATGTCGCAGAAGCAGATATGTTGTTCGCAGGTACGAGGGTCAAGTCCTCAGCTGATTCCGCAGAAGCGGAGGTTATGTCGCAGAAACGACATCGCAGAAGCGGCTAATGTGCCGCATGTGCAAAAATGCTGGCAAAAGCTATAAATCGAGGTTTTGGTTGTTTCTTCTAATTTTGAGATGTGGGACTCTGATTAAGGAGATTGTTGGAGCAATTTGCATCACAAGGATTGGGGTAAGTGTTCTACACTTGGTTTTGATCTTATTCCATGAATCTAACTTCATTTTTGGCAATTGGTTGATGAATTCTTAAAGAGAAATTGGGAGTTTTGGCCTAAAGTTTCATAATATGAATTTTTGAGTTTTGAACATCGAATTGGATTCGGATTTGAGTGAAACTAGTATGGTTGGACTCATAATTGAATGAGTTGTTAGATTTTGTGAGTTTTATTGGGTTCCGAGGTGCGAGCCCGGGTGTGCTTTTTGGCCGATTTTGGGTTTTGATTAAGGATTCAATATTTATCATTTGGAATTGTTTCCTTGGGCTTTATTTGATGTATTTGAGTTGCCTTTGGCTATTTTTGAGCCGTTCGAGGGTTGCCACACGCGTGATGGCATCTTTGGAGCATCGCTTGGCTTGCTCGTCATTGGTATTGGCTTGTTTGAGGAAAGTAACTCTTCTAAACTTAGTGATGAGGGTATGAAACCCCATAATACGTGTTATATGATCGGTATTAAGGTGACACACATGCTAGGTGACGAGAGTATGGGCGTGCACCATGTGAATTGGGACACTGTTGCTTCTATGGCACTGCATAATGGTCCTACTTTTTTGATATCCATGTTCCCACCACGTGATGAAGTAGTTAGGATGTCAATCATGCTAGATATCATGTTTAGGTATTATGCCGATACTGTTTGGACCCATAGTGGTCATTTCTTACTATCATCTCACTGATTTCATTGATATTTTGTACTCAGTCATATCCATGCATTCATACCATATCTCAGTCTCTATTATTTATTGATACATCATATCATTGTTGTCGGGCTAGTTTCATGACGTTGTGAGCCCGTGAGTGAGACTTGGGAGATTGATGACTGAGTGAGGCCGAGGGCTTGAGTGAGAGTGATAGTTTGGGATCGGGCTGCACGCCGCAGCATGTTATATTGATTACATTTTATGGGATCGGGATGCACGCCGCAACGATACAGCGCTTGGGCTGAAGGAGCCCCTCCGAAATCTGCACACCCCTAGTGAGCGCAGTCGACTATATATATGTGGATCGGGTTGCACGCCGCAACGGGCCTTATGGTCATATGTGGATCAGGCTGCACGCCGCAACAGGTATTGTAAACGCTGAGTGATTGAGTATGAGTACATGAGCTCATCATCGAGATGCATTGCATTTGTCATGCATACTTGAGATACATGCATAGAGATGCATTTCCTTCTGCTACCCAATTTTGGGGAAATTTATGATTTTACCTGTATCTTGACATGTAGGCATAGAGGCGTACTTTCTTCATGCTATCTGAAAAAGAAACATCTTATTTATTGTTGAAAGGATTTTTGGGAAAAATCAAAATTTTCAAACTTACTTGTATTTTGGCATTTTCGGTAAATGATTTGGGTTTTTACTGAGATACTTGAAAAGCATGCCAATTTTTTGGGAACTGTGAACAAACTGAGCATTTTATTCTTGAGATACCTCGTTTATTACTTGTACTATGCTGTTATGAACTGTTGTGTAATATTGGTGTTGGATCCGACCTTTGCGCTAGCTCGTTACTACTTTCAACCTAAGGTTAGGTTTGTTACTTACCGAGTACATGGGTCGGTTTTACTCATACTACACTTCTTCTCCTTGCGTGCAGATGTTGGCTGCTGATGTTGCTGTGATCGATGGGAGCTGGATTGAAGATGTACCTGCATCCCGGTTGTAGCTGCCCCTTGTTCGTGGTAGCCTTAGATCTATAAAACTCTGTTTATGTACTTTTCAAATAGTCGATGTGTTTATTTCATTTCAGCTTTGTGAATTTTATTCTTAAAAACTCATGATTTGTACTACTAGTGCTTGGGAGATGTATAAGATTCAGTAAATTACTTTCGTTTAATTGTCTTGTTAATATCATTGGAATTGGATAGTTACTAGTTGGCTTACCTAGCGGGTTGGATTAGGTTCCATCA
Source organism: Nicotiana otophora (assembly GCA_000715115.1). Taxonomy (NCBI): domain Eukaryota; kingdom Viridiplantae; phylum Streptophyta; class Magnoliopsida; order Solanales; family Solanaceae; genus Nicotiana; species Nicotiana otophora. Next base: position 101,358 of record AWOL01S0019793.1, read on the forward strand.
CGACTAGTGGATTTGGGGTTGTGACAAGTTGGTATCAGAGCTCTAGGTTCATAGGTTCTACAAGTCATGAGCAAGTGTCTAGTAGAGTCTTGTGGATCATTATGATGACGTCCATACATATCTTCGAGAGGCTACATGAGATTTAGGATATACTTCCTATCTTCTTTCCTTATCGTGCGGCATTGATTTAGCTTGAAGCGTAACCCTTTGAATTCCTTCCACACATTCATATGCGCACATGAGTGCTCGGTATCGGCTGTGCAATGACGGCTTGTGATTCCATAGTTGAGGCGCGAGATGTGATTTTGGCATGCAGATGTTAGGCCAGTCCGGAGGGCTGGAGGCCGGGTTTTGACGGTAGCTTGAGCACAGAGATTTTGGTTGTGTGAGAACGTGCTTTTGGGACTTATAGGTCAGGTGGTGTCCCTATTAGTGGAATGTTTGATTGTATGACTATGTGGTGAGCATGATGTGACTTGAGATGTAGCAAGGACTATTGGGTGTTTGATTTCTGTCTTGATTTGGCGTATGGCCTCGAGTTATGGGTGTGTTGAAGGACCTCTCATGTTGTTTAGTTGTGGAGTGAAGTAGATTTTCATGTCATGTTATGAGTTCAAAATCAGGAAGATTAAGTGATTGCATAATAGTTATGACTATGGAAGAGTATAGAGAGATTTCAGCTTGAGGCAAAGCAGGTGGGTTACCTCCACGGGGTATCCTGAGGTTGTGCGGTCCCTATGTTGTTTTTGTCGAAAGTTCTCCTTTACTAGCAAATTATATGTGTTGTAATTTGAGTTTGGACCGCTTGTGGAAGTTGGCTTAACCATCACGAGGATGAATGCAAGATTTGCAGATGATTTGAGGTACTAGATGGTTTGTGTTACATGAGCTGATGAAGGATTTAGTTGAATCTCACTGCAGTATTAGGGAAGTAATAGAGTATGGGCATTGTGAGTTATTGTGTGTTTTGATCTATGGATTTGAGCCAAGTGGGGGAGTCTGCTATCGACGAGTTGATTGCACTATTATGCGTTGTATTAGTTTCGGTTTGAGGTATACTGGTGAATCAGTTATGACTGCAGGGGTTGAGATTGTGGATGACTCGAGTAAGGGAATTTCTGGATACGGGTTGTATTACACTCTATGGGTATATTGGAGTCGTGGAATGATTGAGTTGTTAGTCGTGAAGGATGTAGTGTGCAGGGAGTAGGAATTGCTTGATTGCTTAGGAGTGTGGGTTACTCCCTTGGCTGTTGGTGTGCTAATGGGGCACAAGTCGTTCGGTCCTTTTGGTCGGTTTAATTGAGATTTGAGAAGAGTGGATGACTCTCGATAATGTTTCTAATGGATTCAAGCTTTAAATGTAGCGATTTGGAATTTTCAAGATTTGTATATGGCTAGAAACTGAGAGTTACATTGGACGGTGTCGAGACTTATGGCATTTGTTTTATATATCATTGTGGGTTATGAATTTCAGTATCAAGAAGCTGAAGGAAATAGTTTTAGGTTCACATAAGGTCTCTGTAGAGTGGGTGTCTCGGTTGTAGTGCTTTGGGGTGCTTAAGAGGGAAGTTAGTGGCTTATGGGCCTTAGGGCGTTGTGGTTTTATACTAGGGTCTCTTGTGGTGAATTTTGGTTAAGGATCGTGGTGTTCTAGCAAGGAGAAGTATCAATTTGAAGGCAATTTGGAAAGGACTTGGAGAAACAGGACAACTTGGTGGTAGGTTGGATCAGCACAGTAATAAATATAATCGGTTCTTTGGGTACTTATGACGTGGCTAGTATTTATAGGTGTTTCGCGGCAATGCTCTTGGGTTTCGGCGACCTGCGTGGCTGGGTTGAGTTAGAGAGATTCGGTTCTGATAGCTTGGTTATGTGCAAATGGGCTTCAAAGCGTTCTCAATGGTTTTTACCACGGTTCGAGGAGTATATTTCCTACTGACGTGAGGAGCATGTGGTGTATAGTGAATTTCTCCTGGATGAAATCAAATGGAAGGTCCTTGGCTAATTAAGTATGTAGTTGCTTGTGACTCGGGGTGGACTATGAAATTCTCGTATTTTTCATATGATGGCATTGTATATGCGGTGTGTTGTGTGGGATTGAGATTTACGTGAGCGAGATCACAGTTCAGTTTTGAAGGGAAGGTCATAAAATTCGTAGGTAGTATGGACGGTTTTAGATGACTAGGTAAATGATATTACTATTTGGTATGGCTAGAGGAGAGTATACATTTCAGAAGGGGCAGTGTGTTTTGATTTATGGATACTTCACTGGTACTGTGACACTCTCCCGGTTGATCGACTGCTGATATTCAAATTTTGCTATGTGGCACGGAAGAATTTTAGAAGTTTTTCTCATGGGATGATCGTGTATGAGAGATGTGTTAGAGATTCTGGCGGTGGAGTTGGGATCAGATATGGTGATTCGTGTGTTCTATAGATTTGGAGACTGGGAGTTCTCAGGAGCAGATTGTTTCCGGGTGTGGACTGTGAAGTCATGGCCGAAGCTAGCCAGATGATAATATGTGTTATGATTTAGTCATTGTGGGCTTTTGGAGGGTTATTTATCTAATTGTGGGTGTCCGGAGTTAATTTGGGGGTCCATTGGTAGGCCCAATTAGGATGTGTATTCTACATAGAGCCGGATTGGTTGGCTCCATACTTCTATTGTTGAGGGATGTACCATTCGGTTGTTGTTGAACTTATTCGTGTTCTGAAATGATATGTGAGTTACACTTCTATGCTACGAGGAGTTGTGATCCGTTGGTTATAAGCACACCTGGTGCAGTTCTATTTGGGCTTTATAGCGGAATTTGAGCGAGATGAGTAATTGGGTATTACATGGTTGATGGCGTATGGGTTATGTTCTTTCGGGTTTTTGTGTGGCATTGTGTCATTTGCTTCTCCGTGGTTATGGTAATGCACTTTGAGTACTTGATGTCGGATTGCGCGTGGTTGTATATTTTGAGCATGATGGCTGAGGTATTTCATATGGATCAGTGTTTGGATGGGGTCACACATTGCAATGGAGTTATGTTGAGATATGATCCCTTGTGTTAGATTCGTGTGTTTTGGTTCTACGGTGTGTGATAGGTTCTTAGCATTGCATTGTGGTGGTACCCATTGAGCTTGCAGGACGGTTTCTTGATTGAGTCATTTTCGTGGTTGAGTACATTTAGATTGTTGCTTATTGGTGCATGGATTGCACGGTTTGTGGCTCTAGGTAGTATTGGTGTTGCGTGTCAGTAGAGTAGTTGGTATTCGATAAGATAAAGTCGTCGAATCTAGGATGGGTGCTATCGAATTTGATTGCGGTATATTTGGAAGGATAATATCAAAAGTCGGCTTAGGAAATGGCTATAGTTCTTGTTGAAGGAGAGGGAGCTCCATGGCTTGTTCATTTGATGAATGGTTATGAGTTTCTGCGTGTTCTATCATTATTGGTAGTGCACGAAGGTTTTAGAGTGAGGTTTTGTTAGATATGAGGTTTATTACCGGAATTGGGTTGTTTTGAGCAGCTACTATGATCAGAAATTTTGCTAGGGGTATTTGAGTTATGTGGTATATCCTGTGATTGTAACTTGGGTTATGGTTGCAGTTTGGTACAACTTGTTCAGATTTATACGGTCTGTAGGTTGCGAGATTCAGATCTTATAAGAAATTCCGGATGTTGGAAATTGGATTCTAAGTCTTGTGGGCTAGTTGAATTGAGAAATTTCAGTTATGTTGTGTTATCGTACCTATATGGGATAGGGTGACGTGGGATCACCCCCGGGTATGTGCATGGTAAGGTTATATGGCAGTTTGATGGTTTTGGTAACAACTCTTGGCACGTTCGAGGACGAACGTATGTTTAAGTAGGGGAGAATGTAACGACCCAACCGGTCGTTTTGAGCATTTGCACTTCCCTCGGTAGTTTACGAGCATGAGTAGCTCCGTATGATGTATTATGACTTATGCGAATCGTCGGTTTTGGGTTTCAGGTTGTTCGGAATCGGTTTGGAAGAATGAATTTCATTATTGAAGCTTTAAGTTGAAAGAATTGACTAAGTTTGTCTTTTTGTGAAGTTGACCATGGAACGGAGTTTTGATGGTTCCGTTCGGTCTGGATGGTGATTTTGGACTCGGGCATGTGCTCGGATTTGCATTTGGATGTTTCTATGAGGTTTCGGCTCAAATTGGCAAAAATTTGGAAATTTGAAGGTTTGGAAAGTTCAAAAGTTTGAGCGAAAATTTGACCTTGAGGATATCGGATCCGGATTGTGGTTTCGGGAATTGGAATAGCTTCATTATGTTATTCGGTACTTGTGTGCAAGATTTGGGTTCATTCCGGGTTGAGTTTCTATGTTTCGGCATGAGTTGTTGAAGTTGAAAAGTTCAAAGTTCATAGATTTTGATTTGAGGTGTGATTCGTCGTTTTGATGTTGTTATATGTGTTTTGAGGCCTCAAGTATGTCCGTATTGTGTTATGGAGCTTGTTGGCATGTTCGGACGGGGGTCCCGAGGGGGCTCGGGTGAGTTTCGGACGAGATTCGGATCATTTCATTGCATTTTTGGACTATTGCTAAGCTGCTGGTTCTGGTGTGATCGCACCTGCGGCTGGTTTGCGCATGTGCGATGGTCACAGAAGCGACAGAGGCATCGCAGAGGCGAGGTGAGTGCTGGGTGAGGAAGCCCGCAGAAACGGAGATTTGCGCGCATATGTGGATGCGCAGGTGCGAGGTGATGAAGCGCAGGAGCGAGGTATTCCGCAGGTGCGGGTGGTGGCTCACACCTGCGATGTCACAGAAGCGGATATGTTGTCCGCAGGTGCAAGGGTCGAGTCCTCAGCTGATTTCGGAGAAGCAGAGATTATGTCGCAGAAGCGACGCCGCAGAAGCGGCTAATGTGCCTCAGGTATGAAAATGCTGGCAGAAGATATAAATCAAGGTTTTGGTTCTTTCTACATATTTTGAGATGTGGGACACGGATTGAGGCAATTTTGGAGAAATTTTCATCACAAGGATTGGGGTAAGTGTTCTACACTTGGTTTTGATATTATTCCATGAATCTAACTTCATTTTTGGCAATTGGTTGATGAAAATTTAAAGAGAAATTGGGGGTTTTGGCCTAAAGTTTCATAATATGAATTTTGGAGTTTTGCATATCGAATTGTAGTCGGATTTGAGTGAAACTAGTATGGTTGGACTCATAATTGAATGGGTTGTCAGATTTTGTGAGTTTTGTTGGGTTCCGAGGCGCGGGCCCGGGTATGAGTTTTGGCCGGTTTTGGGTTTTGATTAAGGATTCGATCTTTATCATTTGGAATTGTTTCCTTGGGCTTTATTTGATGTATTTGAGTTGCTTTGTGCTAGTTTTGAACCGTTCGGGGGTCGCCACGCACGTGATGGCATCTTTGGAGCGTCGCTTGGCTTGCTCAGCATTGGTATTGGCTTGTTCGAGGTAAGTAACTCTTTAAAACTTAGTGCTGAGGGTATGAAACCCCGTAATACGTGTTATGTGATCAGTATTGAGGTGACACACATGCTAGGTGATTGGCCTGTGGGCGTGCACCATGTGAACTGGGACTCTGTTGCTTCCATGGCACTGCATAGTGGTCCTACTTTGTTGATATCCATGTTCCCACTACGTGATAAAGTAGTTAAGCTGTCAATCATGCTAGATATCATGTTTAGTCATTATGCCGATACTGTTTGGACCCATAGTGGTCTTTTCTTACGTCATCTCAATGATTTCATTGATATTTCGTACTCAGTCATATCCATGCATTCATACCATATCTCAGTCTCAATTATTTATTAATACATCATATCATTGTTGTCGGGCTAGTTTCATGACGTTATGAGCCCGGGAGTGAGACTGGAGATATTGATGACTGAGTGAGATCGAGGGCCTGAGTGAGAGTGATGTTTTGGGATCGGGCTGCACGCCGTAGCGATATAGCGCTTGGGCTGAAGGAGCCCCCCAGAGTCTGCACACCCCTAGTGAGCGCAGTCGACTATATATATGTGGATCGGGTTGCATGCCGCGACGGGCATTATGGTCATATGTGGATCGGGCTGCACGCCGCATCAGGTATTGTATAACGCTGAGTGATTGAGTGTTAGTACATGAGCTCATCATCGAGATGCATTGCATTTGTCATGCGTACTTGAGATACATGCATAGAGATGCATTTCCTACGGTTACCCAGTTTTGGGGACATTTTATGATTTTACCTGTATCTTGACATGTAGACAAAGAGACGTACTTTTCTTATGCTATCTAAAAATGAAACATCTTACTTATTGTTAAAAGGATTTTTGGGGAAAATCACAATTTTCAAACTTACTCTTATTTTGGTATTTTCGGTAAAAGATTTGGGTTTTTACTGAGATACTTGAAAAGCATGCCTATTGTTTTTGGGAACTGTGAACGAACTGAGCATTTTATTTCCGAGATACCTCGTTTATTGCTTGTATTATGCTGTTATGAACTGTTGTGGAATATTGGTGTTGGACCCGACCTTTGTGTTAGCTCGTCACTACTTTCAACCTAATGTTAGGTTTGTTACTTACTGAGTACATGGGGTCGGTTGTACTTATACTACACTTCTGCACCCTGCGTGCATATGTTGGCTGCTGATGTTGCTGTGATCGATGGGAGCTGGATTGAAGATGTACCTGCGTCCCGGTTGTAGCTGCCTCTTGTTCGTGGTAGCCTTAGATCTATAAAACTCTGTTTATGTACTTTTCAAACAGACGATGTATTTATTTCATTTCATCTTTGTGAATTCTATTCTTATTAAATTATGATTTGTACTACCAGTCCTTGGGAGATGTATAAGATTTAGTAAATTACTTTCGTTTAATTGTCTTGTTAATATCATTGAAATTAGATAGTTACTAGTCTGCTTACCTAGCGAGTTGGGTTAGGTGCCATCACGACTAGTGGATTTGGGGTCGTGACACTCTCCAATTCTCTCAAGAATCTCAAAAGGCCCAATATACCTAGGGCTCAACTTGCCCTTCTTCCCGAATCTCATAACACCCTTCATGAGCGAAGCCCGAAACAAGACCCGCTCACCAACCATGAATGCAACATTACCAACCTTCCGATCTGCATAACTCTTCTGTCTAGATTGGGCTATACGAAGTCGATCCTGAATCAACTTAACCTTTTCCAAAGCATCCTGAACCAGGTCTGTACCCAATAGCTAGCCTCGCTTAGCTCGAACCAACCCACTGGAGACCGGCACCGCCTCTCATATAAGGCCTCATACAGAGCCATTTGAATGCTCGACTGATAACTGTTGTTGTAAGAAAACTCTGCAAGTGGCAAGAACTGATCCCAGGCACCCCCAAAATCTATCACACACTCACAAAGCATATCCTCCAATATCTGAATAGTGTGCTCGGACTGTCCATCTATCTGAGGGGAAATGTTGTACTCAACTCTACCTGAGTACCCAACTCACGCTGCACGACCCTCCAGAACCGTGATGTAAACTGCGTACCCTTCTTATAGATGATAGATACCGGTACGCCATGAAGCCTGACAATCTCGCAAATATAAACCTGAGCCAGCTGCTCCGAAGAGTAAGTAGTAACCACAGGGATAAAATGAGCTGACTTGGTCAATCTATCCACAATCACCCAAACTGCATCGAACTTCCTCTAAGTCTGTGGGAGCCCAACAACGAAATCCATAGTGATCCGCTCCCATTTCCATTTTGAAATCTCTAACTTCTGAAGCAATCCACCCGGTCGCTGATGCTCATACTTCACGTGCTGGCTATTTAGGCACCGAGATACATATTCCACTATGTCTTTCTTCATCCGCCTCCACCAATAGTGTTGTCTCAACTCCTGATACATCTTTGCAGCACCCAAATGAATGGAGTACCATGAACTGTGAGCCTCCTGGAGAATCAACTCACGCAAACCATCTACATTGGGCACACATAGCCTACCCTGCATCTGTAATACACCATCATCTCCAATTATGACTTCCTTGGCATCACCGTGCTGAACTATGTCCTTAAGTACAAGAAGATCTCTGATACGATCATAAAGAGAAGACTGAGAAACCACACAAGCGAAAACTCGGCTCGTCTCAAAAACATCCAATGTAACAAACTGGTTGGCCAAGGCCTGAACGTCCTAGGCTAAAGGCCTTTCTACTACCGATAAGTATGCTAAGCTTCCCAAACTCTCCGCCTTACGACTTAAGGCATCGACCACCATATTGGCCTTCCCGAGATGATAGAGAATGGTGATATCATAATCCTCAAGAAACTCCAACCACCTCCGCTGCCGTAAATTAAGATCCTTCTGTTTAAACAGATGCTGTAGACTCCGGTGATTGGTATAAACCTCACAATGGGCACCGTACAAATAATGCCACAAAATCTTTAAAGCATGAACAATAACTTCTAACTCAAGGTCGTGGAGAGGATAATTATTCTCATGTACCTTTAACTGTCTGGACGCATGGGCAATCACCCTACCGTCTTGCATCAACACTGCGCCGAGACCAATACGCGATGCATCACAATACACAGTATAAGACCTTGAACCTATAGGAAACACCAATACTGGGGCTGTAGTCAAAGCTGCCTTGAGCTTTTGAAAGCTCTCCTCACATTCCTCGGTCCACCTGAACAGAGCACCCTTCTGGGTCAATTTGGTCATAGGTGCATCAATAGAAGAGAAACCCTCTACAAATCGACGATAATACCCTGCCAAACTAAGGAAACTCCGGATCTCCGTAGTTGAGAACGGTCTGGACCAACTCCGCACTGCCTCAATCTTCTTCGGATCTACCTTGATCCCTTCACATGAAACTATATGACCCAAGAATCCCACTGAATCAAGCCAAAATTCACACTTTGAAAATTTTGCGTATAACTTCTTTTCTCTCAAAGTCTGAAGTACAGTTCTCAGGTGTTGTTCATGATCCTCCCGACTTCGGGAATATACCAGAATGTCGTCAATAAACACTATGATGAAAGAATCAAGATAGGGCTGAAATACACTGTTCATCAAGTGCATAAATGCTACCGGGGCGTTGGTCAGCCCAAATGACATTACAAGGAACTCATAATGACCATACTGAGTCCTGAAAGCAGTCTTCGGGATATCTGGCTCTCGAATCTTCAACTGATGATAGATTTAATGCAAGTCAATCTTAGAGAACACTCTAGCACCCTGAAGCTGATCAAATAGGTCATCAATACGAGGCAATGGATACTTGTTCTTCACTGTAACCTTGTTCAACTGGCAGTAATCAATACACATCCGCATAGAACCATCCTTCTTCTTCACAAATAAGACAGGAGCACCTCAAGGCGATACACTAGGCCGAACAATACCCTTATCAAGCAGCTCCTGTAACGTCTCTTTTAATGCTTTCAATTCTGCTGGGGCCATACGATATAGTGGAATAGAAATGGGCTGAGTGCCGGTAACAAATCAATGCCAAAGTCAATATCCCTGTGGGGTGGCATACCCGGAAGATCCGCTGGAAATACATCAGGAAAACCCCTGACTACAGGAACTGACTCCACGGTAGGAGTATCAACACTAACATCTCTCACACAGGCCAGATATGAATCACACCCCTTCTCAACCATTCGCTGAGCTTTAAGAACTAAAACAACCATGCTAGGAACATGATCCAAGGTACCTCTCCACTCTAGCCGTGGTAGACCTGGCATAGCCAACGTCACCGTCTTAGAATGACAATCAAGGATAGCGTGTTGGGGACAACCAGTCCATGCCCAAAATAACATCGAAATCCACCATACAGAGCAATAATAAATCAGCTCTGGTCTCAAAATCACTGATAACAATCAAACACGACCGATACACGCGGTCAACAATAATAGATTCACCTACGGGTGTAGATACATAAACAGAAGAACTTAAAGAAGCACGGGGTATGCCCCAATACAAGGAAAAATATGATGACACATAAGAATAATGAAGCCTGGATCAAATAAGACTAATGCATCTCTATGACAAACCGGAACAATACCTGTGATAATAGAATCGGATGCAACTGCCTCCGTCATAGCAGGAAGGGCATAATATCTGGCATGTCCTCCCCTTTTAGGGTGACCTCTACCTATCCGACCTCCACCTCTAGCTGGTTGTGCAGGTGGAGTGGCAACTGGTGCAGTAACCATGGCCTGAGAAGCCTAAGGGCCCTGTAGAATAGGTGGAGCCTGCAAAATCTATGGAGGTGCACCCCTCATGAATCTGGGGCAATCCCTCACCATATGACGAGTGTCACCACACTCAATATAAGCTCTCGGAGGACGTTTCTGCTGTGACTGGCTCGGGCCTAATCGACTGGACTGACCGCTGGAAGCACCCCGTACATGAGGTACACTAGTCACTGGCGATGCATAATAGGGATCCTGGGGCCTAGGAATGGCCGGAGTACCGCTGGCAACTGGAAGTGCTGAATGAATAGGACGATTCCCATAACCTCTACCCTGATGATCTGTAGATGAGGCACGAGAACTGTTATACATGCCAGAATCTCGGGGTCTCTTAGCTTCCCTCTCTTCTCTCTCCCGGATTCGCATACCCTCCAATCTCCTAGCAATTGACACCACCTACTGGTATGTGATGTCCATGTCCATCTCTCGAGCCATACTGAATCTGATACTAGGGTGGATCCCCTCAATAAATCGGTGAACTCGCTCTCGAACAATAGCAACTAAGGCTGGTACATGCCTAGCCAAATCATTGATTCGGACTGCATACTCTGACACGGTCATAGAACCCTAGTGGAGCTGCTCAAACTCTGCGTGCCATATATCTCTAAGACTCTCAGGAACATACTCCCTCAAGAATATATCTGAAAATTGAGTCCAAGTGAGTGAAACTGCCTCAGTTGGACTATCCAATTCATATGCCCGCCATCACTGGTAGACGGCTCCTCTAAGCTGGAATGCCATGAAAGAAACCCCACTGGAATCCACAATACCCATAGTACGGAGGATACAGTGACATT
>AWOL01S0019793.1:112940-128192 GCA_000715115.1 Nicotiana otophora
TAGAATAGGTGGAGCCTGCAAAATCTATGGAGGTGCACCCCTCATGAATCTGGGGCAATCCCTCACCATATGACGAGTGTCACCACACTCAATATAAGCTCTCGGAGGACGTTTCTGCTGTGACTGGCTCGGGCCTAATCGACTGGACTGACCGCTGGAAGCACCCCGTACATGAGGTACACTAGTCACTGGCGATGCATAATAGGGATCCTGGGGCCTAGGAATGGCCGGAGTACCGCTGGCAACTGGAAGTGCTGAATGAATAGGACGATTCCCATAACCTCTACCCTGATGATCTGTAGATGAGGCACGAGAACTGTTATACATGCCAGAATCTCGGGGTCTCTTAGCTTCCCTCTCTTCTCTCTCCCGGATTCGCATACCCTCCAATCTCCTAGCAATTGACACCACCTACTAGTATGCGATGTCCATCTCCAACTCTCGGGCTATACTGAATCTGATACTAGGGTGGAGCCCCTTAATAAATCAGCGAACCCGCTCTCGAACAGTAGCAACCAATGCTGGTGCATGCCTAGCCAAATCATTGAATCGGACCGCATACTCTGACACGGTCATAGAACCCTGACGCAACTGCTCAAACTCTGCGTGCCATGCATTTCTAAGATCTGAGGAATATATTCCCTCAATAACATATCTGAAAACTGAGTCCAAGTGAGTGAAGTTGCCTCAGCCAGACTATCCAACTCGTATGCCCGCCATCACTGGTAGGCTGCTCCTCTAAGCTGGAATACCGTGAAAGAAACCCCACTAGAATCCACAATACCCATAGTACGAAGGATACTGTGACATTTCTCAAGAAAACCATGAGCATCTTCTGAAGCCTAACCGCTGAAAGTGGGAGGGTGGTACTTCTTGTATCTCTCGAGCTTGAGCTGCTCCCCCTCCGAAACTGCTGCCCTAACCTCGGGCCGAACTGGGACAACGGGTTGCACTGGTATAACCTTTGGGGCATGGTCAACCTAGGCCCGTGGCTCTGGGGTACGAGCGACGGGAGTCTGTGCTCCTCCCCCGACCTGAGATGTGGTAGGAGAAAGTGGAATCAACCCTGCCAGAGCTAGAGTGCCAAACATGCTCAAAAACTGAGCAAGAGTCTCCTGAAGTGCAGGAATAGTAACAGGCATCTCAGGTGCATGCTCTCCAACTGGAGCTACTGGTGGCTCTGCTCCAGCAACTCGTGCAGGTGCTCCGGATGTACCACGTGGTCTTCCTTGGCCTCTGCCCCGGTCTCTTGTGGCCCGTGGGGTGTCTGATCATCAAATCCAATTGTGCGAGTCCTCACCATCTGTGAGGGAATAGAAAGACGAGTTTAGAATTTTGAAGTCAACGAATGCGCATGATAAGGAATCAAAGAAGTGAACATTTTCCTAATGGTTACATAGCCTCCCGAAGATAAGTACAGATGTCTCCGTACCGATCCGTGGGTCTCTATTAAACCTGCTTGTGACTCATAACACCTATGAACCTAGAACTTTGATACCAACTTGTCACGACCCCAATTCACCCTCCATAGGATGTTGTGATGGCGCCTAGTCTCTAAGACTATGTAAGCCTAACCAATTGTGGAATAAGATAATAAGAGTCTGAAACTCAAACCTCAATACGTGTAATAAATGAAAACTGCAAGTCAAAGAACTACAATCTCCCTAAACCTGGCAGAAACAAGTCACAAGCTTCTAAAAGAAATACTAATGTCTCTATACATCAGAGTCTACTAAAATACGGAAAACAACATGATAAGGATAGAGGGAGACTCCGAGGTCTGCGGACGTTGGCAGATGTACCTTGAAGTCTCCGCACACAGGTAACTCACTGATATCTGGGCTGGTAAAAAGTACCTGGATCTGCACAAAAAGATGTGCAAAAGAGTAGTATGAGTACACCACAACGGTACCTAGTAAGTACCAAGCTTAACCTCGGTAGAGTAGTGACAAGGTCCGGCCAGGCCCGACTGGAAATAATAGAAAAGTAAGACAAAGGATATAATAATATAACAAAATGACTGAGAAGTGAACAACACAACAAATAGAGGTAAACAACATGGGCGCTCCCGAGGTACCGCCTCGTAGTCCCAAAAGTAAATATGCAGTGCGGGGGATCTCCTGAGGAACCGCCTCGTAGTCCCAAAAGTAAATATGCAGTACAAGGGGAATCTCACGATGAACTGCCTCGTAGTCCCAAAAGAAAATATGCAGTAGAAGGGGAATCTCCCGAGGAACTCCCTCGTAGTCCCAAAAGTAAATATGCAGTACAAAGGGATCTCCCGAGGAACTACCTCGTAGTCCTAAAAGTAAATATGCAGTAAAGGGGGATCCGAAGGAAATAAAGAATTTACCGCAAGAATCTCATAGTTAAAGATTTAAATCAAATTAACTAAGTAGGTAATTCAGCTAAGCATGTTGCACATATTGCAAGTAAGAGTTACGTCACGTAGACATGTGATACTAGACTAAACATGATCACTACATATACTAAAGAAACTCAGTTAAAGAATTTAAAAGAAGAATACTCAGCAAGAACCAATATTTCCAAATTTAGCTCGTGTATGCACTCATCACCTCGCGTACACTGTACTCACATATCACAAAATGCTACAATCGTATCAAATACTAAGAGGATTTCCCCCACACAGGGTTAGACAAGCCACTTATCTCAAGCCAAGCTCAATCAGTCAATAAGAATGCCTTTCCCTCGATTGTTTGACTCCGATCAGCTCGAATCTAGTCACAATTAATTTGATTCAGCCAATACGAATTATAGGAACAAATTCCATTTGAAAATATAAATTTTCCAACAAAAATATGAAATTTACTCAAAAGTTTCCCATGGGACCCACGTCTCGAACCCGACAAAAGTTACAAAATATGAACGCCCATTCAACCACGAGTGCAACCATACCAATGTTACAAAATTCCGATATCAACTCGACCTCCAAATCTCAAATTCTCATTTTCAAATCCCTAGGCCCAAATCCTCTAATTTCACCTCAAATAATGTAATCTAGTCGAAATACTCAATGATAATCCAATATTATTGACTAACAATGATCACAAGTGACTTACCTCAAGTTTCCCGTGAATTCCCTCTGAAAATCGCCCCAAAACCGTGATTGAAAGTCAAAAAATGACAAAAATGTCGAAACCCCTCTATTTTGTAATCTGTCCAGGGGTTCCGCTCATGCGGAAATACTAGCCGCATCTACGGTCCCGCTTTTGCAGACATGCTGCCGCTTCGGCGCCTGCTTCGCTATCGCGGACAAGAGTCCGCTTCTGCAGACTCGCTTCTGCGAAGTAGTTGTCCGCTTCTGTGGTCTTGACTAGCTCCCATTGCCTCCTCTTCTGCGCAACGAAGCTCGATTTTGAGAGCTTGCACCTGCAAGCTCAATTTCGCAGGTGCGGTTACAACAGAAGGCCAAAATTTCCAGGAGCTGTTTAAGTCCAAATTTCAATCCGTTAACCATCTGAAACTCACCCGAGGCCCCCGGGACCTCAACCAAATACACCGACAAGTATTAAAACATTATACGAACTTAGTCGAAGCCTTAAATCATAACAAACAATGCTAAAACCACGAATCATACCCAAATATCAAGCTTAATGAAACTAAGAACTTTCAACTTTTACATTCAACACCGAAACCTATCAAATCAAGTCCGATTGACCTCATATTTTGCACACAAGTCATAAATAAAATAACGGACCTATTCAAATTTTCAGAATCAGATTCCAGCCCCGATATCAAAAAAGTCAACTCTCCGGTTAAACTTCCAAACTTAAATTTCTATTTTCGCCATTTCAAGCCTAATTTAGCTATGGGCTTCCAAATAATTTTTCGGACAGGCCCCTAGTCCAAAATCACCATATATTGGAATCATCAAAACTCTATTATGGGGTCGTTTACACATAAGTCGACATCCGGTCACTATTTTAACTTAAGGTTTAAACCTTGGAACTAAGTATTCCAATTCATTCCAAAATCTCACCGGACCCGAACCAATCACCCCGACGAGTCACATAACAACTGTAAAGCATAAATTAAGCAGTAAATGGAGGAATGAGGTTGTAATACTCAAAACGACTGGCAGGGTCGTTACATGTAGGTTCCATGTATGCGAATATGACTTTTGCAAATATAGATTCCACACATGCATCTATGACTCTTTTGCTTTCCTTCTTGACTTCATGAGTTAGATTTACAAATGTAGGTTCCATGTATGCGAATATGACTTTTGCAAATATAGATTCCACACATGCATCTATGACTCTTTTGCTTTCCTTCTTGACTTCATGAGTTAGATTTACAAATGTAGGTTCCATGTATGCGAATATGACTTTTGCAAATATAGATTCCACACATGCATCTATGACTCTTTTGCTTTCCTTCTTGACTTCATGAGTTAGATTTACAAATGTAGGTTCCATGTATGAAAATGTGACCTTTGCGTATATAGATTCCACAAATTCATTTATAGCTCTTTTGCTTCCATTCTTTATTTCATGGGTTAGACTTCTAAATGTAGGTTCAATATATGCTAATGTGACCTTGCGTATATAGAATCCACATATGCAACTATGCTCATTTTCATCTCTAATTATCTCTTTCCATAAGCCATATGTATATTTGTAACGATCCGGGCGGTCGTTTTGAGTATTACGGCCCCCTTCCCCAATTTACTGGTCAATTTATACCTTATAATTTATTTATGACTTATCGGGTTAGTTGGTTCGGGTACGGAAGGAATTCGGAATGAAATGGGATACTTAGTCTCATTATTCAAAATTTATGTTAGAAAAGTTGACCGAATAAGGACCTATGTGTAAAAGACCTCGGATTTGAAATTCGATAATTCCAACAGCTCTGTATGGTGATTTTGGACTTAGGAGTGTGTCCGAAAAGTATTTGGAAGTCCGTAGTAGAATTTGGCTTGAAATGGCTAAAATAGAAAGTTAAGATTGGAAGTTTGACCGGGGAGTTGACTTTTTGATATCAGGCTCGAACTCTGATTATAGAAATTGGAATAGCTTCATTATGTCATTTATGACTTGTGTGCGAAATTTAAAGTCATTCCGAATTGATTTGATATGTTTCGGCACAAGATATAGAATTTGAAAGTTTAAAGTTTATAGTTTTTGATTTGAGGTGTGATTCGTCGTTTTGATGTTGTTTGATATGATTTGAGGCCTCGCGTAGGTCCGTGTTATGTTATGGAACTTGTTGGTATGTTCGGATGGGGTCCCGAGGGCCTCGGGTGAGTTTCAGATGTTTAACGGATCGAATTTGGATTTGGAAGAGGAGCTGAAGCAGCTGGGCTACTCGTGTGATCGCACCTGCGCGAAAAAGGCCCGCAGGTGCGATCTCGCAGATGCGAGGAATTTGTGGCAGAAGCGGAAAATGCATGGGCTGGCCAGGCACCGTGGGTGCGAATAATTTTGCCGCGGGTGCGAAGGCCGCAGGCGTGAAGAAATCACCGCGGGTGCGAAGACCGCAGGTGCGAAGATATCACCGCGGGTGCGAAGACCGCAGGTGCGAAGAAATCACCGCGGGTGCAAAGACTGCAGGTGGGAAGAAATCACCGCAGGTGCGAAGATCGTAGGCGCAAAGAAATCATCACGGGTGCGAAGCCCGCAGGTGCGAAGAAATCACCGCGGATGCGAAAATCCTGGACAGAATGTTAAAAACAGAGGGGGTTCCGAGTTTTGCCATTTTTGGGCCTTCAAGCATGGTTTTTGGGGCGATTTTGAGAGAGAATTCAAGGGAAACGAGGTAACTCACTTGTGATCATTTCTACTCTATAATATTGAATTATCATCGAATAATCCGAATAGATTACATGTTTTTGAGGTGTAAATCGGGGGTTTGAACTTAGAGATTTGATAATAAGATTTGAAGATTGGAGGTCGAGTTGAGGTCGAATTTTGGTAAAATTAGTATGGTTAGACTCGTGGTTGAATGGGCTTCCGAATTTTATAACTTTTGTCGGGTTCTGAGACGTGGGCCCCACGGGCAACGTTTTGAGCTAAATTTCAAATTTTTATGGGAAATTAGTATTTGCGTATGGAATTAATTCCAATAAATATTATTGACCGAAACGAATTAATTATGACTAGATTCAAGGCATTCGGAGGCCGATTTGCGAGGCAAGGGCATAGCAGAGTAAAGAATTTCACACTCTGAGGTAAGTAACACTTCTAAACTTGGTTCTGAGAGTATGAATCCCCAAATTTGGTATGATATAAATTGTTGAAGGTGACTCACATGATAGGTGACGAATATGTAGACGTGCACCATAGAAATTGTGTCTTAAATAAATCTTGTGAAGTTGTAAAAATTAAAGAATCATATTATTATCTGAACATGTGGCACGTGTTAGAGGAATTTAGCTAAGGCTAGTAATAAAGATCATGTTTAGGCTATGTGCCGATATTTTAGGACCCATGGGGTCGTGATGCTGGTGAATTAATTATTATAAAATATACATTTCAAACACAGTAATAATTGTCCATTATGAGGATATTTATGGGATTGAGCTGCGCAACGCAGCATGCCATTTTGCTTTATATGTGTTATTATTAAATGAATCGGTACTGCCCGCCTGCAGCAGGCCAGAATGGCTTTATACATTATTATTGTTCTGGATCGGGGCTGCCCGCCTAAAACAGGCCTTATTGGATTTACTATTTTATGGATCGGGGTTGCCCGCCTGCAGCAAGCCTTATGGCTTTACTATTTTATGGATCGGGGCTTCCCGCCTGCTGCAGGCCTTATAGGCTTTACTATTTTATGGATCCGGGCTGCCCGCCTGCAGCAGGCCTTATTGGCTTTGTATTACGCTTGGGCTGAAGGAGCCCCTCCGGAGTCTGTACATACCCCAGTGAATGTAGATGATCATCGATATTCGGGATGGACTTCCCAGGGCATGGACTTGCCTTACTTATTCCTTATATATATATATATATATATTTGGGATGGATTTTCCCAGGGCATGTACTTGCCTTACTTATTTGTATTGTAATGAGTTTACCTGGACATGGATCTTGAACGTATTATTTGTATTTGGGGGATGGATTATCCCAGGGCTGGATTATCCCAGGGCTGGATTGGCCTTATAGGTACTGAGTGACTAACTGCCAGTCGAAGTGTATTTATATACGGGTTGGAACACCCCTGGGCTGGATTGGCCATAAACACTACCAAGTGACCGGATAATTTGTGACCATTATTTATATGAGGTCTTTTTACTGAGATGTCATATGCCTCATATCATGCAATATTGATCTATTTCACTTGTATTGAGTTTAACTATTGAACTTGAAAGCATGCCTACATTTCTGTACCATTATTTTTACTGGACTGTACCTGCGGAGCTCATTATTTCTTTCAACCCAGAGGTTAGTCTTGTTACTTATTGAGTTAGTTGTACTCATACTATACTCTGCACCTCGTGTGCAGATCCAGGTGCTTCCGGATACGACGACTGCTAGAATTCAAAGTTATTTCTGTTGGAGAGTATCAAGGTAGTTGCTTGACGACCGCAAACTTGATTCCCTTCCTGTTTAGTTATTGTACTGTTCTATACTTCAGACAGTGATGTTTATCAGTCAGACTTTGTATTCATTTAGATGCTCATATACTCAGTGACACCGGGTTTTGGGAGTGTTTTATTTGAAATTGTGAGATTTCTGCTGCTGAATTTAATTATTTTATTTTCAAATTAAAATATATGGTATTTTATTGAGATTTTCGGCTTGCCTAGTATTGAGATAGGCGCCATCACGGTGGGTGAGATTTTGGGTCGTGATAAGTTGGTATTAGAGCTCTAGGTTACATAGGTCTCACGAGTCATGAGCAGGTTTAGTAGAGTCTTGCAGATCGGTACGGAGACGTCTGTACTTATCTTTGAGAGGCTGCCGAACACTTAGGAAAATTTAACTTTCTTGTATTCTATCATGCGGAAATTGATTCACCTTGAAACATAGCTCTTTGAATTCCTTCCGCACATTTCGTATGCGCATATGAGTGCTCGGTATCAGTTGTGCATCGCCGACTTGTGATTTTATGAACGAGGTTCAAGATAAGTATTCTGTGTTTTGGTGATAGGCCAGTCTGGAGGACTTGATGCCAGGTTTAAACAACAGCTTAGGCTCAGTTGCTTCAGTTGTAATCTGTATATTTGGACTTATATGTTCAGTAATGTCCTTACAAGTGGAATTTGTGGCTCGATGAGCGGTGGATTGGCTTTGTGATGATTATGATGCAACTGCGGGATGTGTTAAGACGATTTGAATATGACGGGAAGTGTTTCATAATGTAAAGGAAGGCCATTGGGTGCTTTATTTGCGTTTGATGTGACATACAATCTTGAGTGTGAATGTTTTGAAAGATTCTTCACATTGTTAAATTTTAGGGAAAATTAAATTTTTGTGTGTGGTTAATGAGTTTGGACTCAGAAAGATTAAGTGATTTCATAGTAATTGTGGCTGCGAAAGGGTATAACAAGATGCCAATTTGAGACTAAGCAGCTGGGTTATCCCCTGCACAGTAATCAATATAGGTGTGTTCCTTATGAAGTGAATAGAGAGTTTTGTTTCTACCAACGGGGCGTATGTGTTGAGATTTGAATTTGAATCGCATTGAGAAAGTTGACTTGATTGTCGCAAGAATAAATGCTAACTTAGAGGATGATTGAGGTATTTTATGGTGAATGTTGCATAAGCTTGAGAAGAATTTTCGTTAAACTAACCGCAATATTATGGCAGTAATGAAGTATGGGTATTATGAGTTATTGAGTGTTTTGTTCTATGGCTTTGAGCCAAGTGAGGGAGTCTCCTATTGACAATTCAATTTCATGGATATATATTAAATTTTAGCTTTTGTTTGAGGCATACTTGTGGGTTGGTTACGACTTGTAGAGGTTGAGATCGGGGATGACTTGAGTAAGAAAGTTTCTTGAATGTGGGTTATATTGCACTTTATGAGATGATTAAATTGTTATTTTGAAGGATGTAGTGTGCACGGCGTATGAATTTGATTGGTGGTGTTAAGGAAGGGTTACTTCTTTGAGTGTTGTTATGCTAATGGGGCACGTGTCTTTTGGCCCATTTGGGCGGTGTAATGTGGATTTGAACAAAAGGGGTGACTCTCGGGAAAGTTCTAATGGATTCGAGATTAATATGTAACAATTGAGAATTTTTGGCGGATTTGTTTATGGCTAAAATCTGAGATTTAAGTTTGATGGTGTCGATATTTATGGCATTTTTTATATATCGTTATGGATTTTATATTTCGGTATCAGGAAGGTGAATGTAATGGCCTTAGACTCAAATAAGGTATTTTTAGAGTTAGTGTTACGGTTGTGGTACTTTTGTGGTGCTTAAGAAGAATACGATGACTTATGGACCTTAGGACGGTGTGGTTTTATGTTGGGATGTCTTATAGTGAGCTTTGGGTAAGTATAGTAGTGTTCTGATAAGGAGAAATGTCAACTTGAAGGTAATCCAGGAGAACCTCAGAGGAAATAGGACCACTAGGTTGTAGGCTAGACCAGTATGGTAATGGCATGCTCAGTTCTTTTGGGTAATAATGATGTGGAGGCTTTATAGATGTTTTGGGGGCAATATTCTTGGGTTTTGGTGACCAGCGTGGCTTGGACGAGATAGAGGAAATTAGTTATGATAGCTTGAATTGGTGGAAATGGATTTCAAAGTGTTCTTGATGGTTTCTACCATGGTTGGAACCGGATATTTTCTACCGGTATGGGGAAACGTGTTGTGCATTATGATTTCATCTGGGAAAGAAGCAAGAGAAAAGTTTCCAACTAATAGGGTATGTAATTTCCTGGTGACTCAGAGTTTATAATGAGATTCTTTTGCTTTTCACGTTATAGATGTGGTGTGTTGTGCGGGATTTAGATTTATATGTACGAGGTGGCAGTTCATTCTTGAAAGTAAGATCACGGATTATGAATGGAATGATCAGTGTTATATATTTAGGTGAATGTTATAGTTGCTCGGTAATCCCTGAGAAGGGTGTGCGGTTGAAAGGAGCATTATGTTTTGAGTTACAGATGTTCATTAGTATTGCGGTACTCTCCTGGTTGATAGGCTGTTGATATTGAAATTGTTGATATGTGGCACGGAAGAATTATGAAAATATTCCTGGTGGGATGATCGTGCATGAAGGATGTGTTAGCCATTCGAATGCTGGAGTTGTGATCAGTTGTGATAGTTCATGTGTACTTGTTTGATTGCTCCTGTATGATATGCTTGGATTAGAGGCATGTGACCATGCCATGCGAATTATATTATTGTCACATGAGTTGTCCGTGCGAATCCATGTACTGATATTTTTGGCACGTGAGTTGTCCGTGCGGGTCCACATATTGATACTATAGCACGTGAGTTGTCCGTGCGAGCGATGTTAATGTGAGCTCTAGAAGAGCTGGTTACTGTTATTGAAATTTGTGTGTCTTGGTTCTACGATATATAATGAGCTTATAGCATTACAGTTGTGGTGATTCTTTTTGAACTTACAATACGACCCTCTAATTTGAGACATCTTCCATTTTAGGTACAAGTTTGTGCAATTGTGGATTGAGTTGTATTGGTGTGGCATGTCAATAGGATAGTTGTGTTTAATAATATAAGGTCATTGGACCTAGAACGAGTACTATCAAGTTTGATTATGGTATATTCAGGAGTATAATATTGAAACGGCTTAGAAAGTGATTATGGTTCTGGTTGGGGCGAGAGAGCTCCATGGCTAGTTGATCTGATGAGTGGTTATGAGTTTTTGATTGTTTCTTTCATCATTGGCAGTGTACGAAGGTTTTTGGAACGAGGTTTGGTTTGATATGAGGTTTTATACTAGTACTTGGTTGGTTTGGAGTAGTTACTGTGATCAGGAATGGTGCTACGAGCGAGCGAGTTGTGTAATATGCTGGGTGATTTTATCCGTGATTATAGTTATAGCTCGATGCAGCTTGTTCAGACTCATATAGTGTGTAAATGTAAGATTCGTGTCTTGAAAAGAAATTCTAAAGGTTGGGAATTGAATTCCAAGGTTTTTGGGCTAAGGTTAAATTAAGGATTTTCAGTTATATTGTGTTGTCAGGCCTATGTGGAATAGGGTGACGTGGGATCACACCCGGGTACGTGCGTGATAAGATGGAATAGTGAGTTGGTGGCTTGGAAACAACTCTTGGCACGTTCGACGACGAACGTATGTTTAAGTGGGGGAGAAGGTAATGACCCAGCCGGTCGTTTTGAGTATTACAGCCCCCTTCCCCAATTTACTAGTCAATTTATGCCTTATAATTTATTTATGACTTATCGGGTTAGTTAGTTCGGGTCCGGAAGGAATTCAGAATGAAATGAGACACTTAGTCTCATTATTGAAAATTTTTGTTAGAAAAGCTGACCGGATGTGGACCTATGTGTAAAAGACCTCGGATTTGAATTTCGATAATTCCAACAGCTCCGTATGGTGATTTTGGACTTAGGAGCGTGTCCGAAAAATTATTTGAAAGTCCGTAGTAGAATTTGGCTTGAAATGGCTAAAATAGAAAGTTAAGTTTAGAAGTTTGACCGGGGAGTTGACTTTTTGATATCGGGCTCGAAATCTGATTCTGGAAATTGGAAGAGGTTCATTATGTCATTTATGACTTGTGTGCAAAATTTGAAGTCATTCCGAATTGATTTGATATGTTTCGGCACAAGATATAGAATTTGAAAGTTTAAAGTTCATTGATTTTGATTTGAGGTGCGATTCGTCATTTTGATGTTGTTTGATATGATTTGAGGCCTTGAGTAGGTCCGTGTTCTGTTATGAAATTTGTTGGTATGTTCGGACGGGGTCCTGAGGGCCTTGGGTGAGTTTCGGATGCTTAACAGATCGAATTTGGATTTGGAGGAGGAGCTGAAGCAGCTGGGCTTTTGGTGTGATCGCACCGGCGCGAAAACGGGCCGCAGGTGCGATCTCACGGATGCGAGGAATTTGTCGCGGATGCGGAAAATGCATGGGCTGGCTAGGCACTGCGGGTGCGAAGGCCGCAGGCCCGAAGAAATCACCGCGGGTGCGAAGAAATCACCGCGGGTGCGAAGACCACAGGTGCGAAGAAATCATCGCGGGTGCGAAGCCCGCATGAGCGAAGAAATCACTGCGGATGCAACAATCCTGGACAAAATGTTAAAAACAGAGGGGGTTCCGAGTTTTTCCATTTTTGGGCCTTCAAGCACAGTTTCTGGGGCGATTTTGAGAGAGAATTCAAGGAAAACTTGAGGTAAGTCAGTTGTGATCATTTCTACTCCATAATATTGAATTATCATCGAATAATCTAACTAGATTACTTTTTTTTGAGGTGTAAATCGGGGGTTTGAATTTAGCGATTTGAAAATTTTGAAGATTTGGAGGTCGAGTTAAGGTCGAATTTTGGTAAAATTAGTATGGTTAGACTCGCGGTTGAATGGGCTTCCGGATTTTGTAACTTTTATCGGGTTCCGAGATGTGGCTCCACGGGCAAATATTTGAGCTAAATTTTAGAATTTTATGGGAAATTAGTATTTTCTTATGGAATTAATTCCAATAAATATTATTGACCGAAACGAATTAATTATGACTAGATTCAAGGCATTCAGAGGCCGATTTGCGAGGCAAGGGTATAGCAGAGTAAAGAATTTCACACTCTGAGGTAAGTAACACTTCTAAACTTGGTTCTGAGAGTATGAATCTCCAAATTTGGTATGATATAAATTGTTGAAGGTGACTCACATGATAGGTGACGAATATGTAGACGTGCACCATAGAAATTGTGTCTTGAATAAATCTTGTGAAGTTGTAAAAATTAAAGAATCATATTATTATCTGAACATGTGGCACGTGTTAGAGGAATTTAGCTGAGGCTAGTAATAAAGATCATGTTTAGGCTATGTGCCGATATTTTAGGACCCATGGGGTTGTGATGCTGTTGAATTAATTATTCTAAAATATACATTTCACACTCAGTAATAATTGTCCATTGTAAAGATATTTATGGGATTGAGCTGCGCAAAGCAGCAGGCCATTTGGCTTTATATATGTTAATTATTAAATGGATCAGGGCTGCTCGCCTGCAGCAGGACAGAATGGCTTTATACATTATTATTGTTTTGGATCTGGGTTGCCCGCCTGTAGCAGGCCTTATTGGCTTTACTATTTTATGGATCAGGGTTGCCCGCCTGCAGCAGGCCTTATTGGCTTTACTATTTTATGAATCGGGGCTGCCCGCCTGCAGCAGACCTTATAGGCTTTACTATTTTATGGATCGATGTTGCCCGCCTGCAGTATGCCTTATTGGCTTTGTATTACGCTTGGGCTGAAGGAGCCCCTCCGAAATCTGTACACACCCCCAGTGAGCGTAGATGATCATCAATATTCGGGATGGACTTCTCAGGGCATGGACTTGCCTTACTTACTGCTATATATATAAATATATATAATTTTTTCAGGGCATGTACTTGCCTTACTTATTTGTATTGTAATGAGTTTACCTGGACATGGATCTTGATCGTATTATTTATATTTGGGGGATGGATTATCCCAGGGCTGGATTGGTCGTATACGGTACTGAGTGGCCGACTTCCAGTCGATGTATATTTATATACTGTTTGGAACACCCCTAGGCTGGATTGGCCATAAATAGTCCAAGTGACCGGATAATTTGTGACCATTATTTATATGAGGTTTTTTTACTGAGATGTCATATGCCTCATATCATGCAGTATTGATCTATTTCACTTGTATTGAGTTTAACTGTTGAACTTGAAAGCATGCCTACATTTCTGTACCGTTATTTTTATTGGACTGTACCTGCGGAGCTCATCATTTCTCTCAGCCTAGAGGTTAGTCTTGTTACTTATTGAGTTAGTTGTACCCATACTACACTCTGCACCTCGTGTGCAGATCCAGGTGCTTCCGGATACGACGACTGCTAGAATTCATAGTTATTTCTGTTAGAGAGTATCAAGGTAGTTGCTTGACGACCGCAAACTTGATTCCCTTCCTGTTTAGTTATTGTACTGTTCTATACTTCAGACAGTGATGTTTATCAGTCAGACTTTGTATTCATTTAGATGCTCATGTACTCAGTGACACCGGGTTTTGGGAGTGTTTTATTTGAAATTGTGAGATTTCTTTCGCTTAATTTAATTATTTTGTTTTCAAATTAAAAGATATGGTATTTTATTGAGATTTTCGGCTTTCCTAGTATTGAGATAGGTTTCATCACGACGGGTGAGATTTTGGACCGTGACAATATTCCACATTTGCGAATATGAAGATGATGTGTGCAACTGTGGCTTTGCTTCATTCTCTTGTCGTTTAGCCTTTTTCCTTCTTTTTCATAATTTCTTCTTCCTACAAGATTTTTTAGAAAATATGCGAGGATAGGATATCATTATTTATATTTTATTTTAAAAATTTATTTTTTAAGTATGAAATTACATGAATAATTTATATCCATCAAATACCCCCATACTTGAACTTCTGCTCGTCCTCGAGGAAAAAGAATACTTTAAAAATATATCTTCCAAAATCCATGACTATTGTAGGATAGAAAATTTATACAAAATAAACATCCTCCAATATGGTCAATGCAATTAACCTTTTTAAATTCCCCAAATCTTTTACCTTATTTTTGAATTCTGCTTTGATCAACAAGAACTTGCAATCTTCTTCCCTTGAATCTTTCAGAATTGATAGATTTATGATCACTTATTCAGTTAGTATCATACTTTGTCCACAGGCTTGCTCCTCATGTTTTTCTCCACTAATATAGATTCAATACTGAATTTTAGAATCTTTCTAGGACTTTTCTTGGCTTGTAATGTCAGGCTTCAGGCTGGTAGGATAAGGATATTTTTAGAGTAACTATTTTTTTTCCAGCTTGGAGCAAACATTTCTTAGTGATCGATATTTCCTCCCTTTGATAATATTTTTTTTTGTAATTTCAAACACTATATATATATATATATATATATATATTAAACTTTTTTTTCTTCTTTCATCCCCTTTTCTTCAAATATATACACCAATGTATATATATAATTACTCTTTCTTTTTCTCTTTTTTATAATCAAAGTGTTAAAATAATAGGATTAAGGCTCAAATAAGGGTTCTAAAAGGAATATATATATATATATATATATATATATATATATATATATATATGTGTGTGTGTGTGTGTGTGTGTGTGTGTATGTG
>AWOL01S0019793.1:129920-170340 GCA_000715115.1 Nicotiana otophora
TGTGTGTGTGTGTGTGTGTGTATGTGTGTGTGTGTGTGTGTATGCATGTATTTGGTTAGAAATAAGAAGGCTAAAGAATGGTGAATCAAAGAAGGCCTAATTTTATTTTTCAAAAATTAGTATCACCCATTATTTCACCTTGAGAAACATTTAGAGCAAGTTCTAACCAAGTTTACTGATTTTACCTATTTTGCGATCATAATTATTCTCAATTCCAATCATTTCCTGAGATAAAGACGCTTGCTCTGCCTTCACAAAATTAAAATCATAGATATTGTATTTATATGGTGAAGATGAAAAGAATTAATCATTGGACATATAGTAAAGAATTTATTTTGTTAATTAAAAACCTACAAATAGGATAGAGGAGAGAAAAATAATTATATATAAAGATATAAGAAAATACAACTTTATATAAAACATATGTATCCATTAATTAGATACATATATAACATATATTAGAAATGCATAAGAATTTATCCCCTCCACACGTAAACTGTTTCATCCTCCTGGATAAAACGCGTGATGAGAGATATACACATATAAGTATTAATTTAAGGAAAAGAAAAAATTAATACTAATGTATATAAAAAAAAAAACTTTTTGGCTTTCAAATTTACAATCACAGAAGAAAGCTTGAAAGAAACTGCGACCACACATATTCTACGTGTAATAGACTGGCTAATTTAAGACACTATAAGTCATTTGGTCCTAGTTTAAATATAAACCAAAAATTACCTGAGCCAACATTAGACTTGAATCATTAAATGGTTAACCAATCAATTACTTAGGCATGCCGATCACCATGGAGTTGCTCCTGTGTAGGTGACTCTGTTTTTATAGAGGCCTTCATGAGATGCTCTGGTTATACAATAACCTGGATATTGACCAGATTAATTGGTTCCGAATTTAATTACCAAATCTATGTTGGACTTATAAGGCTCCATTGCTTCACCCTCAATGGCTACGGGTATGTCAGTATAGTTCTGAGTTTAACATCGTCAGCTCGACTTATTACTTGTGAAATTCACCGATCTATCAAAGTGACCGATGAATGTTGCTCAAACTGTCCTTCGGAGTACAATTTGAGTCTTTGACCATTTACCTTAAACTTATCACCTCCATTATTCTGTTGGATTTCAGTTACTCTATATGGAGTAAAATTTGTTATATTGTAAGGACCTTTCCACTTTGATTTTAATTTTTCTGGGAATATCCTGAGTCGACTATTGTAAAGAAGCACTTGATTTCCAATTTTAAAATTTTTTTGTCAGATCAAATTGTCATGCCATTTTTTTGTTTTTTCTTTAAAAAGTTTTGCATTTTCTTAGGCTTCCAATCTCATTTCTTTTATCTCATTAACCTGAAAAAAAATCTATTTTTATCAGCAGAGGCTAAGTCAAAGTTTAATGATTTTAGTGCCCAAAAAACTTTGTGTTCTAATTCAACTGGCAAATGACAAGCTTTTCCAAACACTAATCTATATGGGGATGTTCCAATTGGCATTTTGAATGCCGTTCGGTACGCCCATAATGCATCATCTAATTTTAAAGCCCAGTCTTTTCTTGAGATTCCAACTATTTTTTCAAGAATTCTTTTTAACACACGGTTGGAAACTTCAACTTGCCCTTGAATTTGAGCATGATATGGTGTTCCTGTTTTATGAGTCACGCCATATTTTGTCAGCAAAGTAGAAAATTGTCTATTCATAAAATGAGTCCCTTGGTCACTAATGATGACTCGTAGTGTGCCAAATATAGTAAAAATATATTTTTTGAGAAAATTGCACACAGTTCGAGCATTATTTTTCCCTGTGGGGATGGCTTCAACCCATCTTGACACATAATTCACAGCCACAAGGATATATTCAAAAGAATGAGAAGAAGGAAAAGGACCCATGAAATCTATTCCCCAAACATCAAATATTTCACATACCTGTGTTGATTGTAATGGCATCTCATCTCTCTTAGTGATGTTACCTGTTCTCTGACACCTGTCACATTTTGCAACATATGCCCGAGCATCTTTAAAGAGAGTCGGCCAGAAAAATCCAGCTTCCTAAACTTTAAAGGCTGTTCGATTTGCTGCATAATGACCTCCAATTGCTCCATCATAATAGTGATATAAAATTTTGTTCATCTTTTTTTTGAGGCACACATCTTCTAATGATATTATCTGCACAATTTTTAAACAAGTAAGATTCATTCCACAAATAATACTTTGCATCAGATATAAGATTTTTTCTTTGCTGGTAAGAGAGATCTTGGGGTGTCCACTTTCCAACCAAGTAGTTTGCAATATATGCAAACCAGGGTGATTGAGTGACAATTGAGTTAACTAAGAAAATGTGTTCATAAGGAAATTCTTCCTTTATCTCACTAAACTCAAGAGGGGAATTTTCTAATCTAGACAAATGGTCAGCCACTTGATTCTTTATTCTTTTTATGTCCTTTATCTCAAGGTCAAATTCTTGTAGAAGTAAAATCAATCTTAATAATCTAGGTCGAGAATGTTTCTTTGCTAAGAGGTATTTTAAAGCTACATGATTAGTAAAAATAGTGACCGTGGTTCCTATCAAATAAGATCAAAACTTATCAAAAGCAAATACTACTGCTAGTAACTCTTTTTCTATTGTGGCATAATTTAGTTGTGTGATGACCCAATATGTCATCTTTAAATTTAAAATTCATTTCTGTGTTATATGACCTCAAAAAGCACTATTCATCATTCCTTGACTTGCATGCATAGTCCGTATAGTTTTTCGAAAAGTTTTTATGTCAAAAATGGATTAAAATGTGAAATAGAACTCTAAAACTCACTTAAGTTGACTTCGATCAATATTTTTAGCAAACAAAGTATTTTGGCAGCTCCGGTAGGTCTGTATCGTGATTTGGGACTTGGGCGTATGCCCGGAATTGAATTCGGAGGTCCCTAGCTCAAATTATCGCCATTTAACGAAAACTAGAAATATAATGGCTAAAGATTTTCAAAGTTTGACCGCGGAGTTGAATTTATTGATATCGGACTCAGATTGAGATTTCGAAAATTGGAATAGCTCCGTTATGTCATTTATGACTTGTGTGCCAAATTTGAAGTCATTCCGGGTTCATTTAACATGTTTCGGCACAAGTTTTGTAAATTGAAAAGTTTGAAACTCATAAGTCCGAATCGAGGTGTGAATTTTAATTTTGATATTTCTTGACGTGATTTGAAACCCCGAGTAAGTCCGTATTATGTTACAGGGCTTGTTGGTATATTTGAACGGGATCCCGAGTGGCTCGAATGAGTTCCGGGGTGAGATTTGAGCAAGTCTAGGCATTTCGCCACTCTAACGATGTTATGGAATAGTTGAAGTGCGGAGGGCACATTTTAGAGTGCAGAAGTGTGGCCGCAAACTCCCAAAGTGCTGGGGCAGTAGGAATTGTGCGGACCGCACTTGAAGATATGCGGACCGCAGTTGAAATTGTGCGGTCCGCAGAATTCTTCTCGCGGCCGCAGAAAGTTGATTTCGCACGTTTGCTAGTCCGAATTCAGAAGCTTATATCTTGTAATCTACAAGAAATTTGGAGACGATTCAAAAACAAAAGTTGTAGCCGTTTGAATCTAGTTTCTAGAAAAGTAACCATTAAGCATTTAAACATATGTAGAGAAAGTTATGATCAATTTACTGAAGCCTGGTAGTGTAGAGCTGTTGAAGTGTGGCTGCACAATTTGGAGTGCGACCGCAGCACCTGGGATGTGCGACCGCGCAAGAAAATGCGCGGTCAGCACAATGAGGGGTCAGATTGTGTATTATATAGCTGAGGGTTAGGGTATTATTTCATATTTGGACTTTAAGAGCTCGGTTTGTGACGATGTTTCGTGGGTTTTTCAATAAATTCATTGGGGTAAGTGATTCTAACTCAGATTTGGTTAATATACATGAATATATCATTGGTTTTATCATTCAATTAGTATTTTAAGATGGAAATTTGGGAGAAATTATAGAAATTTCATAAACTATAATTTTAGGATCCGAATGTCAGTCCGATGTCGAATTCGATAATTTTTGTATGGTTGAACTTGTATCGGAATGGGTGTTCGAATTTCGTAATTTTTTGTCATGCCCCGAAAAGTGGGTCTCACGTTGACTTTTGGTTGACTTTTCCAAAAGTGACTTAAATTAAGTCTTTTTCGAATTGTGAATAATTTCTAAAGCTCAAATTGAATTGTTGGTAAATAATTTGCTAGGTTTGATTGGTTTTGTAATGACCCGACCGGCCATTTTGAGCATTTACACTTTGCTTAGTTGTTTGAGAGCATGAGTAACTCCCTATGATGTAATATAACTTATGTGAATCGTCGATTTTGGTTTTCAAGTTATTCGGAATTGATTTGAAAGAATGATTCTCAGCTGGAAGCTTTAAATTTGAAAGAGTCGACCAAGTTTGACTTTTTAGCATTTGACCTCGAATTGGAATTTTGATGGTTCCGATAGGTATGTTGGGTGATTTTGGACTTAGGAGCGCTCCGGTTTGTGATTTGGAGGTCCGTAGTGGAATTTGGCTTGAAATGGCGAAAGTTGAAATTTTGAAAAGTTTGACCAGGAGTGTACTTTTTGATATCGGATTCAGATAGTGATTCGGAGAATTGGAATAGCTTCGTTATGCTATTTTGGACTTGTGCGCAAAATTTGAAGTCATTCCGGATTGATTTGCTATGTTTCGGCACGAGTTATTAAATTTGAAAGTTCAAAGTTCATTGATTTCGATTTGAGGTGTGATTCATCGCTTCGATGTTGTTATGCGTGATTTGAGGCCTTGAGTAGGTCCGTGTTATGTTATTGGACTTGTTGGTATATTCAGACGGGGTTCCGAGTGGCTCGGATGAGTTTTGGACGAGGTTCAGATCCTTTTTGCTTCATGTTGCTATTGCTGGTTCTGGTGTGACCGCACCTGCGGGTGATTTGCACAGGTGAAGTGGTTGCGCAAGCAACGAAGGGGTAGCAGGAGTGGATATAGTGCTGGGTGAGGAAGACCGCAGAAGCAGAGATTTGGGCGCATATACGGATGCACAGGTGCGAGGTGATGGAGCGCATGAGCGAGGTATTTTGAAGGTGCGGATGGTGGCTCGCACATGCGATGTCGCAGAAGCGGATATGTTGTCCGCAGGTGCGAGGGTCGAGTCCTAAGCTGATTCCGCTGAAGCGGAGG
The DNA here is from genome assembly GCA_000715115.1 of Nicotiana otophora. Taxonomy (NCBI): domain Eukaryota; kingdom Viridiplantae; phylum Streptophyta; class Magnoliopsida; order Solanales; family Solanaceae; genus Nicotiana; species Nicotiana otophora. The sequence goes on from AWOL01S0019793.1 coordinate 135,113, forward strand.
TTATGTCGCAGAAGCGGCTAGTGTGCCGCAGGTGCGAAAATGCTGGCAAAAGCTATAAATCGAGGTTTTGGTTCTTTCTTCATATTTTGAGATGTGGGACTCGGATTGAGGTGATTGTTGGAGTAATTTTCATCACGAGGATTGGAGTAAGTGTTCTCCAATCGGTTGTGGTTATATTTCATGAATCTACCTTCGTTTTTGGTAATTGGATTGTGAATTTAAAATAGGAAATTGGGGGTTTTGGCCTAAAGTTTCATAATATGAATTGTTTAGTTTTGAACATCGAATCGGAGTCGGATTTGAGTGAAACTAGTATGGTTGGACTCATAATTCAATGGGTTGTTGAATTTTGTAAATTTTATCGGGTTTCGAGGTGCGGGCCCGGGTTGGGGTTTTGGCCAAATTTGGGATTTTGATTTAAGATTTGATCTTTTTCGATCGGGATTGGTTCCTTTAGCATTGTTTGATGTATTTAAGTTGTTTTTGGTTGGTTTTGAGCCGTTCAGAGGTCGGAACGCGCATGATGGCATTTTGGAGCATCACTTGGCTTGCTCCGTGTTGGAATTGGTTTGTTGGAGGTAAGTAACTCTTCTAATTTAGTGATGAGGGTATGAAACCCCGTAATACGTGTTATGTGATTGGTATTGGGGTGATGCACATACTAGGTGACGGGCGTGCGGGCAAACACCATATGAATTGGGACTCTATTGTTTCTATGGCACTTTATAGTGGTCCTATTTTGTTGATATCCGTGGTTTCACCGTGTGATAAAGTAATTGAGCTATCAATCGTGCTAAATATCATGTTTAAGCATTATGTCGATATTGTTTGGACCCATAGTGGTCGTTTCTTACTGTCATCTCACTGATTTCATTGATATTTCGTACTTAGTCATATCCATGCATTCACACCATATCTCAGTCGCAGATATTATTTATTGATACATCATATCATTGTTGTCGGGCTAGTTTCATGAAATTGTGAGCCCGTGAGTGAGGCTGGAGAGATTAATGACTGAGTGAGGCCGAGGGCCTGAGTAAGAGTGATATTTTGGGATCGGGTTGCACGCCGCAACATATTATATTGATTATATTTTATATGGATCGGGTTGCACGCCGCAACGAGCCTTAGGGTTGTATATATATATGGATTGTATTGCATGCCGCAACGAGCCTTATGGCTATTTATATATTATGGGATCAGGCTGCACGCTGCAGCGATATATCGCTTGCGCTGAAGGAGCCCCTGCGGAGTCTGCACACTCCCAGTGAGCGCAGTCAACTATATATATGTGAATCGGGTTGCACGCCGCAACGGGCCTTATGGTCATATATGGATCGGGTTGCACGCCGCAACAGGTATTGTACATCGCTGAGTGATTGAGTGTGTTGAGCATTAAGCATAGTGAGAGATAATGCCAGACATTGAGATTGAGTACTCTGAGAGTGTGAGTACATGAACTAATCATTGAGATGCACTGCATTTGACATGCGTATTTGTGATACATGCATAGGGATGCATTTCCTTCTATTACCCGGTGTTGGTGACATTTATGATTTTACCTGTATCTTGACATGTAGGCATAGAGACGTACTTTCCTCATGCTATCTGAAAATGAAACATCTTACTTATTATTGAAAGAAGTTTTGGGAAAAATCACAATTTTCAAACTTACTCGTATTTTGGCATTTTTGGTAAAAGATTTGGGTTTTCACTGAGATACTTGAAAAGAAATGTCTATTTTTCTGGAACTGTGAACGAACTGTGCATTTTATTTCTGAGATACCTCTTTTCTTACTTGTACTATGTTGTTATGAACTGTTGTAAAATATTGGTGTTGGACCCGACCTTCGTGTTAGCTCGTCACTACTTTTAACCTAAGGTTAGGTTTGTTACTTATTGAGTACATGGGGTCGGTTGTACTCATACTACACTTCTGCACCTTGCGTGCAGATGTTGGTTGCTGATGTTGCTATGTTCGATGGGAACTGGATTGAAGATGTACCTGTGTCCCGATTATAACTGCCCCTTGTTCGTGGTGGCTTTAGGTCTATGAAACTTTGTTTATGTACTTTTCAAACAGACGATGTAGTTATTTCATCTCAGCTTTATAAATTCTATTCTTAGAAGCTTATGATTTATATTACCAGTTCTTGGGGAATGTATAAGATTCAGATATTTCTTTACTTAATTGCTTTATTAATTGTTATTGGAACTGGTTAGTGGTTAATTGGCTTACCTAGCGGGTTGAGTTAGGTTCCATCACGACTAGTGGATTTAGGGTCGTGACAAGTTGGTATCAGAGCTCTAGGTTCATAGGTTCTACATGTCATGAGCAAGTGTCTAGTATGAGGGATGTGCCACTCAATTATTGTTGAGCTTATTCTTGTTCTGAGATGATCTGTGAGTTACTCTTCTATGCCACGAGGAGTTGTGATTCGTTGGTTATAAGCACATATGGTGCGGTTCTATTGGGGCCTTATAGCGGAAATTGAGTGAGAAGAGAATTGGGTATTGCTTGGTTGATGGAGTATTGGTTATGTTCTTTTTGGTTTTGTGTGGCATTGTGTCATTTGCTTCTCCATGGTTATGGTAATTCACTTTGAGTACTTAATGTCGGATTGCGCGTGGTTATTGATTTTGAGCATGGCGGCTGAGGTATTTCATATGGATCAGTATTTGGATAGGGTCGCCCATTGCAGCGGAGTTATGTTGAGATATGATCCCCTGTGTTAGATTCATGTGTTTTGGTTCTACGGTGTGTGATAGGTTCTTAGCATTGCGTTGTGGTAGTACTTGTTGAGCTTGTGGGACAGTTCTCCCGTCTGAATCAGTTTTCCATGATTTGAGTATATTTGGAAGTTTGCTTATTGGTGCACGGATTGCACGGGTTATGGCGTCAGATTGTATTGATGTAGCATGTCACTAGAGTGGTCGTGTTGGATGAGATGAGATCATTGGACCTAGAATAGATACTATCGGCATTGATTACAACATGTTTGGAAGGATAATATAGAAAGTCGGCTTAGAATTTGCTATAGTTCTTATCGAATGAGAGGGAATTCCATGACTGGTTGATATGATGAATGGTTATGAGTTCTGCGTGTTTCTTTCATCATCGGCAGTGTACGGAGGTTTAGAATGAGGTTTTGTTTGATATGAGGTTTATTACAGGTATTGGGTTGTTTTGAGCAGCACCTGTGATTTGAAATTATCGCTATGAGTATTTGAGTTATGTGATACATCATGTGATTACATCTTGGGTTATGGTGAAGGCTTGATACATCTTGTTCAGACTTATACAGTGTGTAGATGCGAGATTCTGATCTTATAAAAATTTCGGATGTTGGAAATTGAATTCTAAGGTTTATGGGTTAGGTTGAATTAAGAAACTATAGTTATGCTGTATTGTCGGGCCTATATGGGATAGGGTGAGGTGAGATCACCCCCGGGTATGTGCATGGTAAGGTTACACGGTGATTTGATGGCTTTTGGAACAACTCTTGGCACGTTCGAGGATGAACATATGATTAAGTGGGGGAGGATGTAATGACCCGGCCATTCGTTTTGAGCGTTTACACTTTGCTCGGTTGTTTGAGGGTATGAGTAGCCCGGTATGATGTAATATGACTTATGTGAATTGTCGGTTTCGGTTTTCAGGTTATTCGAAATTAATTTAAAAGAATGATTCTCAGTTGGAAGCTTTAAATTTGAAAGAGTGGACCAAGTTTGACTTTTTAGCATTTGACCTCGGATTGGAATTTTGATGGTTCCGGTAGGTCCGTTGGGTGATTTTGGACTTAGGAGCGCATCCAGTTTATGATTGGAGGTCCGTAGTGGAATTTGGCTTGAAATGGCGAAAGTTGAAATTTTGAAAAGTTTGACCGGGAGTGGACTTTTTGATATCAGATTCAGATTGTGATTCCGGGAATTAGAATAGCTTCGTTATGTTATTTGGGACTTGTGCACAAAATTTGAAGTCATTATGGATTGATTTGCTATGTTTCGGCACGAGTTATTGAATTTAAAAGTTCAAAGTTCATAGATTTTGATTTGAGGTGCGATTCGTCGTTTTGATGTTGTTATGTGAGATTTGAGGCCTTGAGTAGGTCCGTGTTATGTTATTGTACTTGTTGGTATATTCGGATGGGGTCCCGAGTGGCTTGGATGAGTTTTGGACGAGGTTCAGATCCTTTTTACTTCATGTTGCTATTGTTGGTTCTGGTGTGACCGCACATGCGGCTAGTTTGCGCAGGTGCGATGGTCGCAGAAGCGATGAAGGGGTCGTAGGAGCGGAAATAGTGCTGGGTGAGGAAGACCGCAGAAGCGGAGATTTGAGCGCATAAGCGGATGCGCAGGTGCGAGGTGATGGAGCGCAGGAGCGAGGTATTTCGCAGGTGCGGATGGTGGCTCGCACCTGCGATGTCGCAGAAGAGGATATGTTGTCCGCAGGTGCGAGGGTCGAGTCCTCAGCTAATTCCTCAGAAGTGGAGGTTATGTCACAGAAGCGACGCCAACAAAGCGGCTAGTGTGTCGCAGGTGCGAAAATGCTGGCAGAAGCGGCTAGTGTGTCGCATGTGCAAAAATGCTGAGCAGGAGCTATAAATCGAGGCTTTGGTACTTTCTTCATATTTTGAGATGTGGGACTCAGATTAAGATGATTGTTGGAGAAATTTTCATCACAAGGATTGGGGTAAGTGTTCTCTACTCGGTTTTGGTTATATTTCATGAATATAACTTCGTTTTTGAAAATTGGATTGTGAATTTTAAAGAGGAAATTGGGGGTTTTAGCCTAAAGTTTCATAATATGAATTTTTGAGTTTTTGAACATCGAAGTGGAGTCAAATTTGAGTGAAACTAGTATGGTTGGACTCGTAATTGAATGAGTTGTTGAATTTTGTAAATTGTATCGGGTTGGGCTTTTGGCCGATTTTGGGCTTTTGATTCAAAATTTGATCTTTTTTGATCAAGATTGGTTCCTTTAGCATTGTTTGATGTATTTAAGTTGTTTTGGTTAGTTTGGAGCCGTTCGGAGGTCGGAACGCGCGGGATGGCATTTTGGAGCATCGCTTGGCTTTCTCGTTGTTGGAATTGATTTGTTCGAGGTAAGTAACTCTTCTAATCTTGGTGCTAAGGGTATGAAACCTCGTAATACGTGTTATGTGATTGGTATTGAGGTGATGCACATGCGAGGTGACGGGCGTGTGGGCGTGCACCATGTGAATTGGGACTCTATTGTTTCTATGGCACTGTATAGTGGTCCTATTTTTTTGATATCCGTGTTTTCACCATGTGATAAAGTAATTGAGCTGTCAATCGTGCTAGATATCATATTTAGGCATTATGACGATACTGTCTGGACCCATAGTGGTTGTTTCTTACTGTTATCTCACTGATTTCATTGATATTTCATACTCAGTCATATCCATGCATTCATACCGTATCTCAGTCTCAGATATTATTTATTGATACATCATATCATTATTGTTGGGCTAGTTTCATGACATTGTTAGCCCGTGAGTGAGACTTGAGAGATTGATGACTGAGTGAGGCCGAGGGCCTGAGTGAGAGTGACATTTTGGGATCGGGCTGCACGCCGCAGCATATTATTTTGATTATATTTTATATGGATCGGGTTGCACGCCGTAACGAGCCTTATGGCTGTATATATATATGGATCGGGCTGCACGCCACAACGAGCCTTATGGCTATTTATATATTATGGGATCGGGCTGCACGCCGCAGCGATATAGCGCTTGGGCTGAAGGAGCCCCTCCGGAGTCTGCATACTCCCAGTGAGCGCAGTCAACTATATATATGTGGATCGGGTTGCACGCCGCAAGGGGCCTTATGGTCATATATGGATCGGGCTACACGCCGCAGCAGGTATTGTACAGCGCTGAGTGATTGAGTGTGCTGAGCATTAAGCATAGTGAGAGAGAATGCCAGACATTGAGATTGAGTACTCTGAGAGTGTGAGTACATGAGCTCATCATTGATATGCATTGTATTTTACATACGTACTTGAGATACATGCATAGAGATGCATTTCCTTCTGCTACCCGGTGTTGGTGACATTTATGAATTTACCTGTATCTTGACATGTAGGCATAGAGACGTACTTTCCTCATGCTATCTGAAAATGAAACATCTTACTTATTATTGAAAGAAGTTTTGGGAAAAATCACAGTTTTAAAACTTACTCGTATTTTGGCATTTTTGATAAAAGATTTGGGTTTTCACTGATATACTTGAAAAGAAATGTCTATTTTTATGGAACTGTGAACGAACTGAGCATTATATTTCTGAGATACCTCTTTTATTACTTGTACTATGCTGTCATGAACTGTTGTTGAATATTGGTGTTGGACCCTACCTTCGTGTTACCTCGTCACCACTTTCAACCTAAGGTTAGGTTTGTTACTTATTGAGTACGTGGGGTCAGTTGTACTCATACTACACTTCTGCAGCTTGCGTGCAGATATTGGTTTCTTATGTTGCTATGTTCGATGGGAACTAGATTGAAGATGTACTTGTGTCCCGGTTGTAGCCGCCCCTTGTTTGTGGTAGCTTTAGGTCTACGAAACTCTGTTTATGTACTTTTCAGACAGACAATATATTTATTTCATTTCAGCTTTGTAAATTCTATTCTTAGAAGCTCATGATTTGTACTACCAGTTCTTGGAGAATGTATAAGATTCAGATATTTCTTTACTTAATCATTTTATTAATTATTATTGAAACTGGTTAGTGGTTAATTGGCTTATCTAGCGGTTTAGGTTAGGTGCCATCATGACTAGTGGATTTAGGGTCGTGACAGGTTTTGGAGAATAATGCGAAAGGAAAAGCTATGGTCGAGTGATCATTTGAAATTGCGGAACAAGTTAAGTGTCGTGGTTAACCTTGGCTTGAGGGAATAGAACCCTTGAATTATTTGTTAAGTGAATTTCATGTGTAATGATGTATAGGCAAGGTGACGAGTGCCTATACGTTGTTAAATTGATTGTTTGCATATTTATCTAAAAATCATAAATTATTTAAAATCATGACTTAATTAGTATATTAATTATTTATCTCATATTCCTTGTCCAATATTATGTCTTGAATTCATGCTATAATTGCTACATGTTTATTTGAATTATGTGTCTTAATTGCTACTTGACATTTAGCACATTAAATATAAATTTTCCCATTTTCTCCCTGATTTCCACAATTAATTGCTACTTGTCATTACTTGTTTCCCCAAATAAATTATAAATATTGTGTGTTTTATTGACTAATAATTTCTTACTGAACGTGGTATTTATTGGAGTATTTTATTATATTTAAGAGTTGTTACATTATATTGTTGGAGCGGGTTGCACGCCGCAATGGATTATCTTTTAAGTTTATACTGTTGGAACGGGTTGCACGCCGCAACGAATTATATTTTAAGTTATATTGTTGAAGCGGGTTGTACGTCGCAACAAATTATGTTTTAAGTTTATATTGTAGGAGCGGGTTGCACGCCGCAACGGATTATATTTTAAGTTTAAATTATTGGAGCGGGTTGCATGCCGCAACGGATTATCTTTTAAGTTTATATTGTAGGAGCGGGTTGCACGCCGCAACGGATTATCTTTTAAGTTTATATTGTTGGAGCGGATTACACGCCGCAACGGAAATAAGAAAAGAAATAATTGATTGTGACTACTGAAATGATTTTAATTATTGACGTGATTTACCTGTCTTACCTCTATTCCTGTTGTTATTATTATTATTATTATTATTATTATTATTATTATTATTATTATTATTATTATTATTATTATTATTATTATTATTATTATTATTGCGTACAGGTTAATGTATGTGACCTGCCTTAGCCTCATCACTATTTCGTTGAGGTTAGGCTCGACACTTACAGAGTACATGGGATCGGTTGTACTCATACTACACCCTGCACTACTTGTGTAAATTTCGGAGTTGGTCCCAGTGGCGTACTATAGATTTTCTCGGATTCAGCTACCAGTGAGACTTGAGGTATAGCTGCATCACGTTCGCAGCTCTGAAGTCCCCTTCTACTTTACTTTAGCTGTGTGTTTTATTTTAAATAACTTAAATTTTATTCAGACCTTTATTTGTATTATTCTAGAAGCTCGTGCACTTGTGACACCAGATTCGGGGAAGTATTGGATGATTCGTTTGTTATGGTCTTCCTCACTTTATATTAGTAATGGACTTCTATTTAATTTAATTTTTTTATAAATAGTTAAGATTTTTCTAACGTTGGCTTGCCTAGCAAGTGAAATGTTAGGCGCCATCACGATCCCAAAGGTGGGAATTTCGGGTCGTGACAAGTTGAGCCTCATTCATTGTTCTACTAGCATAGTAAATGGGATGAAAGATCTTATCCTTTATCTGGCCTAAAACAGCTCCAACTGCTGTATCACTAGCATCTCACATGACCTCAAAAGGTTGATTCCAGTCTGGGGACACAACTACAGGGGCGGTTGATAACTTTTCCTTAAGGGTCTCAAATGCTTTCAAACAATCTCCTGAAAAATCAAATATAATATCTTTCATCAAGAGGTTAGTCAACAGTTTTGAAATCTTTGAAAAGTCTTTTATGAGCCGTATGTAAAAACCTGCATGACCTAGAAAGCTTCTAATTCCTTTAACAGTTGTGGGAGGGGGTAATCCTTCTATAAGATTAATTTTAGCCTTATCAACTTCTATCCCTATAGCAGTGATTTTATGTCCTAAAATAATTTCCTCAATAACCATAAAATGACAATTTTTCCAATTAAGAATTAAGTTTGTCTCTTCACATATCTTAAGGAGTAAGGTCAAGTGGTGAAGACAATCCTCAAATGTTTTGCCGAAGAGTGTAAAATCATCCATAAAACTTTCAAGAAATTTTCCAGTCATGTCAGAAAATATTGTTGACATGCAACGCTGAAGTGTAGCAGGGGCGCTGCATAGACCAAATGGCATTTTCCTATAGGCATATGTTCCAGAGGACATGTGAAAGTTGTCTTGTCCTGATCTTCAGGTGCAATTGGTATTTGGTTATACCCTGAATAGCCATCAAGAAAACAGTAAAAACCATATCCTACAATTTGTTTTAACATTTGATCAATAAATGGGAAAATGATCTTTTCTAGTGGCATCATTGAGTCGTCTGTAATCAATACAGACTCTCCATCCTGTGACAGTCCTTATATGTATGAGTTCATTACTTTCATTTTTTATAATTGTCATAACTCCTTTCTTTGGTACTACCTGAACAGGGCTTACCCAAGGGCTGTCTGAAATGGGATAAATAATACATGCTGCCAAAAGCTTTACAATCTCCTTTTTTACTACTTCTTGCATTGTTGGATTCAATCTCCTTTGGGGCTGGACTATTGGTTTGTAGCTATCCTCTATGAGAATTCTATGCATTCAAACAGCTGGATTAATCCCTTTGATATCTTCTATAGTCCACGCCAAGGCTTTTTTATGTGCTTTCAGCACCTCAATCAGTTTTTCTTCTTGTTTTGCCATAAGAGAAGATGAAATAATTATTGGAAATAATTCTTCCTCAAGATAAACATATTTTAAATGAGATTGGAGAACTTTGAGTTCAATTTTTTGTTGAACTTGTTCTGGTTGCATCTCCATATCTTCAAAATCTTTTTCTAGTATTTTGGCTTCTCTTCTGATGATAGGATCATCGTCTTGTATGGTGCTAGATTTGGCCAAACATCTTTCTATTGAGTCTGGAATTAATTGATCATCTTTGAATTCATCTGCAAGATAATTAAGCATGTCAATTGAAAAACACGAAGATGATATCTCATCCCCCGAAAATCTTAATATCTTTTGCATATAAAAAATGACTCTTTCTTCATCAACTCTCAAAATTAGTTATCCTTGATGGACATCTATGATTGCTCTACCCGTGGCAAGAAATGGTCTACCCAAAATAATTGGTTCATCGGGACATTCCTTTATTTCAAGTATTATAAAATCTACAGGGAAAACAAACTTATCTACTTGTGATGACCCAAAAGGTTATCTTATGTTTTAGAACTCGAATCTGCGCTCTTAAGCCTTAAAAATCTCATTTTTACTCTTCTCGATTTGCGTGCACAGACCGGGCTGGTTTCTGGAAAGCTTTTATGTTAAAAACTAATGAAAATAAGAATTTTTGCCTTAAAAGTTGATTTTAGTTGACTTCGGTCGACATTTTTGGTAAACGGGCCCGGATCCGTGCTTTGACGGTCCCGTCGGTGGGAAATTTTGGGTCGTGACACTACTCTTACGAGCACATTTTTAATTATATACTTAGGTTTCTTTGTACTTTGATCTGCAAACTGAAGAGAAACACCTATGTCTTTCATTTCACCAAGATTTAAATTTCTAAAGATAGAAAATGGCATCAAGTTAATTGAAGCTCCAGAATCACAAAGTGCCTTTTCAAAATATACTCCTCCCAAAGTGCATGGAATTGTAAAACTACTTGGATCGCCAAGTTTTTGTGATAGCTTATTTTGAAGTATAGCACTGCATTTATCACTAAGTATTACCGCAGAAACTTCTTCCAATTTCCTTTTACTTGACAAAATTTCATTTAGAAATTTAGCATAAGAAGGCATTTGTAACAAAGCATCAGCAAAAGAAATATTGATGTGAATCTGATTTAAAATCTCCAAAAACTTTAAAAATTGATTATCAAGCTTTTCTCTTTTCAGTTTTTGTGGAAAAGGAATTGTCACAGGGAAAGGAGTTAATTTTTCAATATTTGTTTCTTCTTTTTTCTTGACTTCTTTCCCTTCAGATGTTTCAGAGGGTATTTCAACATTCTTACCGTTGTTTACCTATTGTTCTGATTGGTCTGCATAGAGTTCATCAAGCTCCTTACTTGACTGTAAGGTGATGGCGGTGCTCTTTTGGATTTTTCTCTGTATTGCTTGGCAAGGGACCTTGAATCTTTTCTGACACAAAAGTTGCCAGTCGGCTTAATTGAATTTCTAGATTTTTGAGAGCTGAACCCTAGCTTTCCATTATTTCATCAGTGGCCTTAATGTATTTATACAAAAGGTCATCAAGACTTAATGACCTTGTTGAGGCCTTTGCTGATATGGCCCTGCTTGTTGATAAGGTCTGTAGTTTAGTTGCCCACGATTCTGATTCTGGTATCCCGACAGACCTTGTACTTGTTGCTTCTGGAAGCTTTGAGAGTTTTCTGCACTATTTGGATTGCTCCATTGAAATCCTGGATGCTTTTGTTCCATTGGACTCCCAAAAGAGTACGGTTTATAACCGACAGAATCGACCTGTTCATCATTATGATTGGTTGTTTGACATTCATGGTTCAGATGGTTTCCTCCACACATGTCATAAGCCTCAGACTGGCTTGGTTGTTGTGTATTCACCTGAAAAGATTCAAACTTTTGTGCCAAAGAAATAATTTGTTGCTTTAGTGTATTTAAAGCATCAACCTGATTTACCGTAGCAACCTTCTTGATGATTACACGCTCAGATGACCATTGGATGAGATTCTCAGAAATCTCGTTCAACAATTGGAATGCTTTCTTCGTGTTTTTTCCCATTGCAGAACCTATTGCAGCTGCATCAATTATATTTCTAGCAAAGGGTTTTAACCAGTGATAAAAAATATACAGTTGCATGTGTTAAGGAATGTCATGGTGTGGATATTTTCTTAACATTGCTTTTAATCTTTCCCAAGTTTGATAAATTAACTCAGTGTCAGTCTGCAAGAAATTAGATATTTCCTGTCTTGACTTTGTGGTTTTAGCAGGGGAAAAATGTTTATTTAAAAAATTTTGAGTCATCTGGTCTTGTCCCATGTGATAATGGAACCTTGTGGAAAACTTCGCAACCAAGTCTTGGAATCTCCTTTTAAAGAAAAAGGAAATAGCCTTAACTTGATAGCTTCAGGAGGTACTACATTATTCCTAGTTATTTCAACAAGTTCCAGAAAGTCAATTAAATGACTATGTGGATCTTCACTTGCGTCTCCAGTAAAGATGCAAGACTGTTGAATCGTTTGATTCAGGCCAGTCCTGATTTTAAAGTTGTTAGTTGCCACTGGGGGTTTTCTAATACTAGATTCACGGTTGAAGCGGTCAGGTCTAGCTTAATCACTAAGGATTCCGTTTGCTGGTCTTGGTGCTACTTCATCAAACTGATCATCTACATGGACTGGTGGTTGAATGTCTTCTACTTCCCGATTCTCCATTTCTTCACGAGCTATGCTTTGAGAAGATGATGTTTGTCCTTTCCTGCACAATCGAAGAGATTTTTCAATTTCTGAATCGTAACTAGCCAACTTTTTTGTAGAGGAGCGGGTCATAAACTACCTAAAATTTTAAAGAGAAAAAAATAATAATAAATTAACACTAATTTAGCAGTAGTAGTAGTTAATGAAATGACTAAAGAAATTTTCAAAGATAACAAAAATAGTTAGAAAAAAAAGGTACGATAATATATTAAGTATAAGTAAAGGTAGTACTAGTAAATAATAGTAATTAGAAATAAAGTTAGAATTTTATTGTAGGTAGAAGTACTAGTAATATTATATTTAATATACTACAGTAAAGGTAATGATAGAAGTAATAGGAAGAAATACTTATTAGTAGATAGTGAAAATATTAACAGCAATAAAAATAATAATAATAAATTTTTAAATTAGTAACAAAATATTTAATCTGAAGTAGATGTATGTCAAACCCCGGCAACGGCGCCAAAAATTTTACGAGGCTAATGTGTATTGGAAGTTCCTGCTCGTACTCTGTCAAATTCTAGTATAGTTTAAGATATCGTCCCACGGAGACTGGATAATCTATGCTACAGACTTGTAATATTTTAAATACTATTTGATAGAATCAAATTTATGAAAAGTGAGTGAGGTTTAAAACTTGTTAATTACTTAAACAAAACAAATAACTTTTGAAAGATTTATAATTTTTAAAATAAGAGTTGGGAATCATTGAATTCACTTGATAATATTACTATAATAAAATCTCAGTTTCGATGTTTATTTCTTTAAAGAATAATTTCTTATTTTGAATACAATTATATTTTGCTCACTAAGAAATAACCAATTAATAACACTCCGTGAGAATTATGTTGAGGAGCCGGTGGCGATCTTGGATAGGCAGGTTCGAAAGCTGAGGTCAAAGGATATTGCTTCTGTGAAGGTTCAGTGGAGGGGCCAGCTGGTCGAGGAGGCGACTTGGGAGACCGAGCATGATATGCACTGCCGTTATCCTCATCTTTTCACCACTTAGGGTATGTCTCTATGCTCGTTCGAGGACGAACGTTTGTTTTAAGAGGGGGAGGATGTGACGACCCGACCGGCCGTGTTGAGTGTATTAGCCCCGATCCCCTATTTACTGCTTTCTCCATATCTGCTTCTGCTTATGTGACTTACCGGGAGGTCTTGTTTTTGGTTTCAGAATATTTTGGGATACTTAGTCCCTAAAACAGAAGCTTAAATCTTTGGAGTTTGACCATAGTCGGAACTGTGTGAAGAAATCTCCAGAATGGAGTTCCGTTAGCTCCGTTGGGTGATGTTGGACTTAGGAGCGTGTCCGGACTATGAATATGAGGTCTATAGCTAATTTAGGCTTGAAATGGCGAAAGTTAATTTTTTGGGAAGTTTGACCGGGGGGTTGACTATTTGATATCGGGGTCGGATTCTGATTCCGGAAGTTAGAGTAGATCCGTAGTGTTGAATATGACTTGTGTGCAAAATGTGAGGTCAATCGTACGTGGTTTGGTATGATTCGGCATCGTTTGTAGAATTTGAAAATTTCGAAGTTCATTAAGTTTGGATTGGAGGGTGATTCGTATTGTTGTTATTGTTTGACGTATTTAGAGGGCTCGACAAAGTTTGTATGGTGTTTTAGGACTTGTTGGTATATTTGGTTGAGGTCTCGGGGGCCTCGGGTGTGTTTCGGATGCTTAACGGTTTGAATTTCGACTTAGGCAAATGGCTGAAGTTTTCTGATATCTGGTGGTTTCGCACCTGCGGTGGGGAGACCGCAGGTGCGTACTTGCACGTGCGGATGAAGGAGCGTAGAAGCGGGAGCTGAGGAGATGGACAGGGGTCGCAGGTGCGAGGCAATTTCCGCATCTGCGAGCCTGCAGATGCGCTCGAAGCTCCGCAGATGCGTAGAGTGAGATAGAGGGGAAGATCGCAGAAGCGGACCTTTGTCCGTAGGTGCGCACACGCATATGCGACCACTTGCTCGCAGATGCGGACCCAGTCCCTTAAGTTATTTCCGCACTTGCGGGGGAAATTCCGCAGGTGCGACAGTAGGTCCGCATATGCGTAAGAACTGGGCAGAAAATAGGATTTCGAGGGTTCGAGTCCCATTTCGATTTTGGGACTTTGAGAGCTCAGTGTGAGGCGATGTTTTGAGGTTTCTTCAAGAAGATTGTTGGGTTAAATAATTCTAACTCGGATTGGACTATATTTCATAAATCTATTGCTATTTTCATCATCTAATTAGCGATTTCAGTTGTAAATTTGGGGGAAAATGGTAGAAACTTCATATGCTAAAATTTCGAGTTTTGAGGTTGGATTGGAGTAATTCTTGTAAGGTTGGACTCGTGAGTGGATGGGTGTTCACATTTACTGACTTTTGTCGGATTTCGAGACCTGGGCCCAGGGGCCGGTTTGAGCCTATTTTGGATTTTGGCTTATAATTTCGTGTTTTCTTGTGTAATTGATTCTTTTAGCCTATATTAATTGTATCGTACTGCTTGGGGCTAGATTCAGGGCGTTTGGAGATTGATTCGCGGGGTAAAGGCATTGCGGAGTATGAGGTAAGTAACAGTTTTAAATCTGGTCTTGAGGGCATGAAACCTCGGATTTTGATATGATGTGATTATTTTAGAGGTGGCGCACATGCTAGGTGACGGGCATGTGGGCGTGCACCGAGGGGAATTGGGACTTGGTCCATTCGTGAGACTGTAAAGTCGAGTAGCTTATTGTTAATTAGATGTTCCCTCTGTCTTCTAGTAATTTGACTGCCATTCATGTTAGAAACCATGCTTAGACCATATGTTATCACTGTTGGGACCCACAATGGTCTAGTACTTGTTGATTAACTGCTATTTGCTGTCTTGAACTTAGTCACAGTGCTACTTGCGAGTCATATCTCCGTTTCCTTTTGTTTTCTTGTTGACACTTGTTATTATCTCTTTTGGCTGATTTGTATGATTTCTGAATGCCCAAGAGGGCTGGAGAGGTTCGTGACTAAGATAGGGCTTGAGTGCTGAGCTATGTGAGGGTATATGGATCGGGTTGCATGCCGCAACAAGCCTTATGGCTATTGATGGACTGTGGATCGGGTTGCATGCTGCAACGAGCCTTATGGCTACTTATATGACTGGGTTGGGCTGCATGCCGCAACGATATAGCGCTTGGGCTGAAAGGAGTCCCTCCGGAGTCTGCACACCCCCAGTGAGCTTAGGTACCTATTGAGTGTGAGTACTGAGGGCTGAGAGCCGAGTGATTGAGCCGTTGTGACGAGTCGAGTGACTGTTGCCCTGAGAGCCTGTGCTTGCTTTTCATTTGTTGATGCACTTAGTTGCTATCTGTCATTATTGTAAAATTTCTGAAAGATTTTATATCTGGATCACCTGAACTTGAACTGTATAAAATCGAGTTGACTTAAACTGCCGGATTTGAAAGCATATCTATTCTTTGCTAGAACTATTGAAAATGCATTGTACTTGTTTAGCTCGTCACTACCTTCTCAGTTCCTTATTTATTTTTGTTACTTGCTGAGTTGGTTGTACTCACACTATACCCTATATTTCGTGTACAAATCCATGTGTTCTCGGTCATAGCGGGTGTTGATAGTTGAGCAGCTGATTCCGGAGACTATCGAGGTAGCTATATGGCATTTGCAGGCCTTGGTTCTCCTTCATTATCTTTATTGCATTTCAGTTCTTATTCCTTAGATGTTGTATTAGACTTCTCCTGGTATAGATGCTCATGTACTCCGTGACACCCCGATGTCGGGCTATTTTTCTACACTTATGCTATGGGTTTTACCCCATTTTTTATAAAAAAAAAACCTCCGGTTACTTTAAATGTCCTGATTTATTTATGTTAAATGTTGAAAGTGTTTGGAAATGTCGGCTTGCCTTTTATCGATAGGCGCCATCATGACGGGTTAGGTTTTGGGTCGTGACAAGCTGGTATCAGAGCTTCGGTTACATAGGTCTCACGAGTCATGAACAGGTTTAGCAGAGTCTTGCAGATCGGTACGGAGATGTCTATACTTATCTTTGAGAGGCTGCCGAACCCTTAGGAAACTTCACATTCTTGAATTCTTATCGTGCGAATCTTTTGATTCTGGTAACTAAATTTTTGTTGTTCTAATTCTCTCACAGATGGTGAGAACGCGTACTACGGGGCAGGCTGGACAACCACCGGTACCACCAGTCAGGGTTGCGAGAGGCCGAGGTCGCGGTGGAAGCCGCGGTAGGGGCAGAGGTGCAGCTCGCACCGCAGCTAGGGCAGCACCTGCAGATCCACCAGTTGCCCCAGTTCAGGAGTAGGCTCCAGTTGTGGACGAGCCTGTGGGACCAACTCAGGCACCACCTGTGCTTATTGTGATTCCAGGCCTTCAGGAGGCCTTAGCTCAGATCCTAACCGTATGTACCAGTCTTGCTCAGGCGGTTTCTATTTTGGCCGCAGCAGCCACTTATCAGGCCGGGGAGGTGCTCAGACTCCCGCTGCCCGTATATCAGAGCAGGTGGTACAGGGATTCTAGACATCGGGGGCACCACCAGCCCAGCCGGTTGCAGCTGCTCAGGACTATATAGTTCATGTCATGCATGATGATGAGCAGTGTCGATTGGAGAGGTTTGGGAGACTCCAGCCTCCATCTTTCAGTGGTGCCGAGGGAGAGGATGCACAGGGCTTCTTGGATAAGTGCCAGAGGATACTCCATACTGCATGTATTCTAGAGACCAGTGGGGTCTCGTTCACTACTTTTCAGTTCTCTGCGGCTGCCTTCAGTTGGTGGAAGGCTTACGAGAGGCGTAGGCCAGTCGGCGCAGCACCCCTTACATGGCACCAGTTCTCCGGTCTATTCCTGGAGAAGTTCGTGCCATAGTCCCATAGAGAGGAGCTGCACAGGCAGTTCGAGCAGCTTCGTCAGGGTGATATGTCCATGACGTAGTATGAGATGAGATTTTTAGAGTTGGCATGCCATGCTATCTGGTTGGTTCCTACAGACAGAGATAGGATCAGGAGGTTCATAGATGGCCTCACCTTTCAGCTGCGATTGCTTATGACTAGATAGAGTATGTCTGGTGATACTTTTGATGAGGTTGTCGACATTGCTCGTCAGGTTTAGATGGTTCGCAGCTAGGAGCGGGTCGATAGGGAGGCCAAGAGGCCTCGTGGTCAGGGTGGATTTGGCGGTGTTCCTTCTGGGGGTTAGTTCCACCACGGTAGAGGTCGTCCTTTCAGACATGCTCAGACGGCTCGCCCAGTTCAACGTGGTGCATCATCTAGCCATGGTTCACACAGTTATCAGCAGGTCCATTCATCTCTCAGTGCTCTTCCAGCTCAGAGTTCGTCACGTGCTCTATCGGGTCAGGGCTTGTCTATGTCAGGTCCTTCTACCAGTTATCCCGGTGCTTGGGGAACCCTTCAGTCCCCAGCACCAGCACCGAGGAGTTGCTATGAGTGTGGAGAGTTTGGTCATATGAGGAGGCAGTCTCCCCGCCTAGTGGGAGGTCGAGCTTAGCAAAGGATCCAGTCTATGGCATCAACACCAATTTCTTCACCACTCACTCACCCAGCGTAGGGTTGAGCCCAATAAGCTAGGGGAGGCCCGATAGGGGGAGGCCGATCAGGGGGCGGCCAGTCCCGTTTCTATGCTCTTCCTGCCAAACCAGATGCCATTGCTTCGGATGCTGTGATTACAAGTATTGTCTTAGTTTGCCATAGAGATGCCTTTGTATTATTTGACCCTGGTTGCACTTATTTATATGTGTCCTCTTATTTCGCTCATTTTCCGAATATGCCCTGTGAGTCTCTAGTTTCACCTGTTCATGTGTCTACGCCGGTGGGCGATACTGTCATTGTGGACCGTGTATATCGGTCATGAGTGGTGCCTATTGGGAGTCTTGAGACTAGAGTGGATCTCTTGTTGCTTAGTATGGTCGATTTTGACATGATTTTGGGTATGAATTGGTTGTCTCCATGTCATGTTGTTTTAGATTATCACGCTAAGACCATGACATTGGCGATGTAGGGGTTGCTGAGGGTTGAGTGAAGCGGCTCTATAGACTATGTTCCCAGTAGAGTGATTTCATACTTGAAGGCTCAGCGGATGGTTGAGAAGGGCTGTCTATCTTATCTGGCCTTTGTGAGGGATGTTAGTGCAGAGACCTCAGCTATTGATTCTGTTCCGGTGGTGCGAGAGTTTCCGGATGTGTTTCCTGCAGACCTGCCGGGCATGCCGCCTGACAGGGATATTGATTTCAGTCTTGATTTGGTGTCGGGCACTCAGCCCATTTCTATTCCACCGTATCATATGGCACCGGTGGAGTTGAAGGAATTGAAGAAGCAGCTTCAGGAACTCCTTGATAAGGGGTTTATTCGGCCTAGCATGTCACCTTGGGGTGTACCAGTTCTATTTGTAAAGAAGAAGGATGGTACTATGAGAATGTGCATTGATTACAAGCAGTTGAATAAGGTCACAATCAAGAACAAGTATCTATTGCCGCGTATTGATGATTTGTTTGACCATCTTCAGGGAGCGAGGGTGTTCTCCAAGATTGATTTGAGGTTAGGGTATCACCAGCTGAATATTCAGGACTCATATATTCTTAAGACAGCTTTCAGAAGCCGATATGGCCATTATGAGTTCCTTGTGATGTCTTTTGGGCTGACCAATGCCCCAGCAACATTCATGCATCTGATGAACAGTGTGTTTCAGCCTTATCTTTACTCGTTCGTTATTGTATTCATTGATGATATCCTGGTGTACTCTCATAGCCAGGAGGAGCATGCCCAACATCTAAGGATTGTGTTACGGCGGTTGAGGGAGGAGAAGCTTTATGCAAAGTTCTCCAAGTGTGAGTTTTGGCTCAATTCAGTGGCGTTCTTGGGACACATGGTGTCCAGTGAGGATATTCAGGTAGACCCGAAGAAGATAGAGGTGGTTTAGAGTGGGCCCAGATAGTTCTCAGCCACGGAGATTCAGAGTTTTCTCAGTTTGGCTGGTTATTACCGCCATTTTGTGGAGGGCTTCTCATCTATTGCATCTCCCTTGACTAAATTGACCCAAAAGAGTGCTCCTTTCAGGTGGTCGAAGGAGTGCGAGGAGATCTTTCAGAAGCTTAAGACCGCTTTGACCACGGCTCCAGTTCTAGTTCTACAATCAACTTCTGGTTCTTACACAGTGTATTGTGATGCCTCGCGGATCGGTATTGGGTGTGTTCTGGTGTAGGAGGATAGAGTGATTGCTTGTGCTTTGTGCCAGTTGAAGCCTCATGAGAAGAACTATCTAGTCCATGACCTTGAGCTAGCAGCTAATGTTCACGCATTGAAGATTTGGTGGCACTATTTGTACGGGGTCAATTGTGAGATTTACACTGATCATCGGAGTTTACAGCATATGTTCAAATAGAATAATCTTAACTTCCATCAGCGGAGGTGGTTGGAGCTTCTTAAGGACTATAATATCACCATTTTGTATCATCCTGGGAAGGCCAATGTGGTGGCTGATGCCTTGAGTTGCCGGGCAGAGAGTTTGGGGAGCTTAGAATATCTTCCAGTAGCAGAGAGGCCATTGGTATTGAATGTTCAGGCCTTAGCTAGCTAGTTTGTTAGATTGGATATTTCTGAGCCGAGTCGAGTATTGGCTTGTGTGGTCTATCGGTCTTCTCTTTATGATTGTATCAGGGGGCGTCAGTATGATGACCCCCATCTGCTTTTTCTTAAGGACACAGTCCAACATGGTGATGCTAAGAATGTCACTATTAGGGATGATGGTGCATTGAGGATGCAGGGAACGCTATGTGTGCCCAATGTAGATGGGTTGCGTGAGCTGATTCTCTATAAGGCTCACAGTTCGCGGTATTCTATTCATCCGGGTGCCGCGAAGATATATCAGGACTTGACATAGCATTACTAGTGGAGAAAAATCAAGAAGGACATAGTGAAGTATGTCGCTCGATGCCTAAATTGCCAGCAGGTGAAGTATGAGCATCAGCGACCAGGTGGGTTGCTTCAGAAGTTAGAGATTCCAGAGTGGAAATGGGAGTGGATCACTATGGATTTCGTTTTTGGGCTTCCACGAACTCAGCGAAAGTTTGATATGGCTTGGGTGATTGTGGACCGGCTGACCAAGTCAGCTCAGTTCATTCCTGTGATGACTACCTATTCTTCCGAGAAACTGGCTCGAGTGTATATCAGCAAGATCGTCAGGCTTCATGGCGTACCGATATCTATCATCTCTGACCGGGCTACGCAGTTTACATCACGGTTCTAGAGGGATGTACAGCACGAGTTGGGTACTCGAGTGGAGTTGAGCAGAGCATTTCACCCTCATATGGACGGACAGTCCGAGCGCACTATTTAGATATTAGAGGATATGCTCCATGCATATGTGATGGAGTATGGGGGTTCGTGGAATCAGTTCTTGCCTCTAGCGGAGTTTGCTTACAACAATAGTTACCAGTCGAGCATCCAAATGGCACCGTATGAGGCTCTGTATGGTAGGCGGTGTAGGTCTCTAGTGGGTTGGTTTGAGTCGGGCGAGGCTAGATTATTGGGTACAGACTTGGTTTAGGATGCTCTGGAGAAGGTCAAGGTGATTCAGGATAGACTACGCACAGCCCAGTCCAAACAGAAGAGTTATGCGGATCAGAAAGTTCGCGATGTTGCATTCATGGTTGGGGAGCGGATCTTGCTCCGAGTTTCGCCTATGAAGGGCATTATGAGGTTCGGGAAGAAGGGCAAGCTGAGCCCAAGGTTCATTGGCCCCTTTGAGGTGTAGCGGCACGTTGGGGAGGTTGCTTATGAGCTTGCCTTACCTCCCAGTCTAGCGGGAGTTCACCCAGTATTCCATGTTTCTATGCTCCGGAAGTGTCACAGCGATCCGTCTCACGTGTTGGATTTCAGCTCAGTCCAGTTGGACAATGATTTATCTTATGTTGAGGAGCCAGTGGCAATCTTGGATAGGCAGGTTCGAAAGCTGAGGTCAAAAGATATTGCTTCTGTGAAGGTTCAGTGGAAGGGCCAGCCAATCAAGGAAGTAACTTGGGAGACCGAGCATGATATGCACTGCCATTATCCTCATCTTTTCAGCACTTCAGGTATGTCTCTATGCTCGTTCAAGGACGAACGATTATTTTAAAAAGGGGAGGATGTAACGACCCGGCCGGTCGTTTTGAGTGTATTAGCCTCGATCCCCTATTTACTGCTTTCCTCATATCTGTTTCTGCTTATGTGACTTGTCGGGGGGTCTTGTTAATTGGTTTTGGAGTATTTTGGGACACTTAGTCCCTAAAACGGAAGCTTAAGTCTTAGGAGTTTGACCGTAGTTGGAATTGTGTGAAGAAAACTTCGGAATGGAGTTTCGTCGGTTCCATTAGCTCCGTTGGGTGGTTTTGAACTTAGGAGCGTGTCCGGACTGTGAATCTGAGGTCTGTAGGTAATTTAGGCTTGAAATGGCGAAAGTCAAATTTTTGGGAAGTTTGACCCAGGGGTTGACTTTTTGATATCCGGATCAGATTCCGATTCCGAAAGTTGGAGTAGGTCTGTAATGTTGAATATGACCTATGTACAAAATTTGATGTCAATCGGGCGTGGTTTGGTATGATTCGACGTTATTTGTAGAATTTAGAATTTTCGAAGTTTATTAAATTTTGATTGGAGGGTGATTCGTGTTTTTGTTGTTGTTTGACGTGTTTTGACGGCTCGACTAAGTTCGTATGGTGTTTTAGGACTTGTTGGTATATTTGGTTGAGGTCCCGGGGGCCTCGGGTGTGTTTCAGATGCTTTAAGGTTTGAATTTGAACTTAGGCAAATGGCTGAAGTTTTTTTTATATCTGGTGGTTTTGCAACAGCAGTGGGGAGACCGCAGGTGCATACTCGCACGTGCGGATGAAGGAGCGCAGAAGCGGGAGTTGAGGATATGGCCAGGGGTCCCAGGTGCGAGGACATTTCTGCATCTGCGAACCCGTAGATGCGCTCGAAGCTCCGCAGATGCGGAGAGTGAGATGGAGGGGAAGATCGCAGAAGCGGACCTTTGTGTGCATGTGTGCACACGCAGGTGCGACCACTTGCTCGCAGATAAGGACCCAGTCCCTTAAGTCATTTCCACACCTGCAAGGGAAATTCCACAGGTGCAGCATCGCAGGTGCGACAGTAGGTCCGCAGATGCGTAAGAACTGGGCAGAAAAAAGAATTTCGAGGGTTTGAGTCCCATTTCGATTTTGGGACATTGAGAGCTCGGTGTGAGGCGATATTTTGAGGTTTCTTCAAGAATATTCGTGGGGTAAGTAATCCTAACTCGGATTGGACTATATTTCATGAATCGATTGCTATTTTCGTCATCTAATTAGGGATTTGAGTTGTAAAGTTTGGGAAAAATGGTAAAAACTTCGTAGGCTAAAATTTCGATTTTTGGATGGTGATTTGAGGTTGGATTCGAGTAATTCATGTATGGTTGGACTTGTGAGTGGATGGGTGTTCACATTTTGTGACTTTTGTCTTATTTCGAGACATGGGCCTGGGGGCCGGTTTGAGCCTATTTGGGATTTTGGCTTATAATTTCATGTTTTCTTGTGGAATTGATTCTTTTAGCCTATATTAATTGTATCGTAGTGCTTGTGGGTAGATTCGGGCCGTTTAGAGATAGATTCGAGGGGTAAAGGCATTGCGGAGTAGGATTTTGTGCGGTTTGAGGTAAGTAATAGTTTTAAATCTGGTCCTGAGGGTATGAAACCCCAGATTTTGGTATGATGTGATTATTTTGGAGGTGACGCACATGCTCGGTGACAAGCGTGTGGGCGTGCACCGAGGGGGATTGGGACTTGGTCCGTCCTGTGAGACTATAAAGTCGAATAGCTTATTGTAATTACATGTTCCCTCTATCTTCTAGAAATTTGACTGCAATTCATGTTAGAAACCATGCTTAGGCCATATGTTATCATTGTTGGGACCCGTAATGGTCTAATACTTGTTGATTAACTGCTATTTTCTCTCTTGAACTCAGTCACAGTGCTACTTGCGAGTCATATCTCTGTTTTCTTTTGTTTTCTTGTTGACACTTGTTATTATCTCTTTTGGCTGATTTGTATGATTTCTGAAAGCCCGAGAGGGCTGGAGAGGTTAGTGACTGAGATAGGGCATGAGTGCGAAGTTATGAGCTATATGAGAAGTCACTTACCTCGACTTGCTCTAATTTAACCAAGTAGTATGCTTTTTTTTCAATTTTCCGATTCCGGTCGACTCGTATCTAGTCATAATTAATTCGATACAGTTAACAAAAATTATAGAATTAATTCTATAATAAAATACTATATTTTTCAATAAAAATTCAAAATTAACTCAAAAATGGCATCCCGGAATCCGACAAAAGTTATGAAATATGAACGCCCATTCAACCACGAGTCTAACCATACCAAAATGATTAAATTCCAATAACGATTCGACCTTCAAATCCACAAATCTATCTAAGAGGGTTTTCACATTTTTTCCAACTTAAATAACCAATTTAATGTCAAAAACAGTGATGGATTCGGGTAATCTAACCAAGATTGGGGTTAAAAACACTTACCCCAATATTTTTCCTTGAAGATATATCAAAAATCGCCTCTGCTAAAGCTCCAAGTTGTTAAAAATGGCGAATGAGACGAAGCCCCCCTAATTTTATAACTTACAGATCTGTCCAGGGTGACCTCGATCATGGGGTCTGATCCTGGACCTCGATCATAGGAGTCCGATCATGGGGAGTCCGATTAAGGGGAGTCAGATTAAGGGAAGTCCGATCATGGGCCTCGGTCATGGCCTTCGATCATAGCTTCGATCATGGCCCTCGATCCTGGGGCTCGATCACAGCCATCGATCCTGGCTATCGATCATGGCTTCAATCATTATGGCCTTCGATCACTGGCCTTGGTCATAGCCCTCGATCCTGGGTCTTCGATCAGTGGCCTTCGAGCTTGCCTTCGATCCTCGGCTTGATTTCTGGGCTCGATTGCACAACAGAAGAAACTTTACAGCAGCTTTTGCTGCAGGTGTTTAAGTCCCATTTTTGATCCGTTAACCATCCGAAACTCACCTGAGTCCCTCGGGACTTCAACCAAATATACCAACAAATCCTAAAATATCATACGAACTTATTTGAAATCTCAAATCACATAAAACGACGCTAAAACCACGAATTATGCTCCAATTCAATCTTAATGAAACTTAAAATTTTCAACTTCTACATTCGATGTCGAAACCTATCAAATTAAGTCCGATTGACCTCAAATTTTACACACAAGTCATAAACGATATAATGGAGTTGTGAAAAGTTTCAGAACTAGATTCCGACCCCGATATCAAAAAGTCAACTCCCCGGTAAAACTTCCAAACTTTAAATTCCTATTTTAGCCGTTTCAAGCCTAATATCACTACGGACTTCCAAATAAAATTTCGATCACGCTTCTAAGTCCAAAATCACCATACGGAGCTGTTGGAATCATTAAAATTCTATTCCGGGGTCGTTTTCATAAAATTCGACATCCGGTCACTATTTGAACTTAAACTTTTAATTTTTCATCAAAATTCCATATCTCGGGCTAGGGACCTCGGAATTTGATTCCGGGCATACGCCCAAGTTCCAAATCACGATACGGACCTACCGAAACTGTCAAAATACTGATCTGAGTCCATTTGCTCAAACTGTTGACCAAAGTCAACTCAGTTGAGTTTTAAAGCTTTAATTCACATTTTAATCCATTTTTCACAAAAATAAATTCCGAAAGATTATACGGACTGCGCACGCAAGTCGAGGAATGATAAATAGTACTTTTTGAGGTCTTGAAATACATAATTAATTATTAAATTTAAAGATGTCATTTCGGGTCATCACATTTACGGTGCTAATATTATTTTTCTTGCTTCTGTCGTTGTTACGGATATATTGTATTTTTTCGTCTTCTTGAGTCGAGGGTCTTTCGAAAACTGTCTCTCTATTTCTCCGGGGTAAGGTCTGCGTACACACTACCCTCCCTAGATTCCACTTGTGAAATTTTACTAGGTTGTTGTTGTTATTATTGATGTATTTTATATTTAAAGTTGATGATGATTTAATTTATTTTAGTATGTAACATAGATGAAGGGGATGTATAATCTGTTAAAAACGATCCATAAAAAGATAAATTTCTCCAGGTAATAAATTAGTCAATCAATAATTCATCGACTTTTATTATCTTCCCATAAGTTTAAGGATAATAATATCCATCATTGATTAGTGGTTTTAGAAATGTTACAGTTTCTGAAATCCAAAATTAAGATTTTGTTACTAAGATCTGACTTTACTCAAAAATAAATCCGTATAAATTTGCATCACCCGCTAAACCTTTTGATATCGATCCATATTTTCTCAAAACTAGTCTTAGAGTACGCGCTTTGCGCGTGTACTCTATAGTCATGAATATATAACTTTTAAATATTGCATATCCATATTAACCAATGTGTATGAGTTATTAAAACAATTATAGAAAAAACATGTAAGGTCCTAAAAATGATGATGTTAATCCTATTTAGCTAGTTTAAAAGAAAAGATCATGTCCTACATAAATTCTCAGATGATTTATTATGATTTCTCGCTTTGTCCTCACTTGTCGAAGTTATTTAATTGTCTTCTTAATTTTTGGATTAACTAGCATTTACTTAATATAAATAAGTGAAATGATAAGATCGTATTGACATATCTCTTTGTCTCCTCTTAAATTAGATTATTTGAACCTGAAGAACAATTGTCAAGTTTTCTTTCAAAAGTTATTTGTAAATTTGAAAACTAATATGATGAAGTTGAAAAAAAAAATTAAATTGATTTTTTTAATCAGTTAATTAAGCGCTTAATAGCTATGTATACTCTAATTAACGAAATTCTCACTTGTATCAACTGTTGTCTCTGTAAAACAAATAGCGGGGAGTGAGTCGCTAGCTCAATAATAACACTTAAATTACAAGTATTTTTAATGGGGACAAGTCAGAAATACATACTTGTATAATAATCAGAAAATATCATGAAATAAATGTCCTTTTTCAGAATCGATAACAACAATCAATCTTGTCTGTTTTCATGTAAGCAGGAATCAATTAACAATTAAGTAATAAACTTTGTAAACATTGTCATATCAAATCTTATAGTTGGGAGGTTTTCAAGAAAGGATCATGTAATCTATATCACTCTATGGACCCCTTCATAAAAAGGAGTCAAATAGAACTGCAGGTCGAGAGAAAAACTGTAATTGTATGCTAGTTCTACCTTTCCACTAGCGAGGGCTACATATGCAATCTGTAATTTGTAAATAGAAGGTGAAATAGGTCTAACGAACCCGGCGTTAGCTACAGAATCCTTCAAAGTCTTATCACATTTATACTTTTCCTTGTAAACAGTAAATATTCATACGAAAGCATTTTAAAACTATGACAGGACATTTCAATTCTTATCAAATCATGTAAACCCATTTCAGTAACGGTAATCATATCTCAAGTAACAGTAAAATTTATCTAGTAGCAATGTGAACATTTTAAATAATTGGAAACATCACAAATAAACTGTTAAGTACCATATCAAGTAAATGACTTGTCCTATATGTAAATTTTGAATATTTGGTAAGACACTTTATTTTCAAAATCATGTGTAAATCATACAACTTATGAAATACACAAATTACGGTAAGATTACTACCCACAGTACCCGTGAAGGAATACCGAACACGTCACCTTGAGTACTTTGTTCAACTTCTTCAACTATCTACTTGTAACAAAACCAATCTATGTATTAACTTCGTGAATTACCAACGTCGCCGGTCCAGTCCTTCAAATCTAATTAATTCCCCTATTTTGATTCCTTTGGAACTAAGCATAGATTCTCTGTCAATTACTTAAGAAGCACTTGTATAGATAGGAATGTATCTTGTTCTCTATCTATTCTTACCTCCTCATTGATACAACTATTTGTAGAAGAAAAGAAGAATTTTATTTTGTTTGCACAAAAGCTGTATTCTTCTCCTCAATTAGTTCTTCTACCAAATACCCCTAACCTGTACATTAGAGTGCTTGGTATAAACTAAAAAAATCTTTATTAAATCTAATAGGAAATTCATTATTTTGCTATATAAGAACGCATTTAAGTTTTTATTCTTGTTTCTATCCTATGTTAGTGAAATAATAACTATCAGTAAGTTACGGATTGAGAAAATAGTTTACCTTGTTCTTCTCCAGTCTGTAAATCTCTTCGCTAAAAATAGGTAGAACTTAATTTGTTTTGTCTTTTTCCTGGCAAAAGGAAAAACATTGCTTTAATGCCTAAACCTTTTGCTTCTTTTACTCCCGTAGTGGGCTTTGGCCCTAATCCCTTTTTTTTTTGTTGGTCTTGTTTTATTTGTTTATTTAAAAAAAAAAATCTATTTATTTAGGTAAATAACTAATAGGCCCAAACTTAAATATGAGGTTTTATATTCTATCCACCTTATGAAATTCGGTCCCGAATTTAGCTCAGGTACGTACATGTGGACTGAAATAAATGAGGATACCTGACTCGCATATCATCTTTCACTTTCCATTTGGCTTTTTCAATTATATGATTTCTTCACAAGACTTTCACAAACACAATATTTTTATTACCGCAACTTTCTTACTTATCTGTCAGCAATAGCTACCAACTCCTCCTTAACTCTATAATCGGTACTTCAAGCACATGAGAGGAGTCTGATATACATTTCTTTAGCATAAAAATATGAAACAATTGAATAATGTAAGACAACTTAAGAGGAAGTGCCAAACGATACACCACAACTCCCACTTGGTCAAGTCTCTCGTACGACCCTATAAACCTCGGGCTCAACTTACCTTTGTTTTTTAATCACATTACACCTTTCATAGGGAAAACTCGTAGGGATACTCTATCCCGAATAGTGAAAACTAAATGTCTTCTCTTTTTATCCGCATAAGACTTTTGCTATTATGAGCTGTGAGCAATCTGATCACTCGACCTTGTAAATAGCTTCTTGCACTAAGTTGGGTCCTAATAAGTTAGTCTCATAGGCTTCAACTATCCGATAGGAGAACAACATCATACACTTATACAATGCTTCATACGGTGCCACCTAAATAATAGATTGAAAGTTATCGTTGTAGGCAAATTCAACTATGGATATATAAACGTACAAGCTACCTCCAAACTCAAAATGTAAGCTCTCAACATATCCTTCAAGATCTGTATGGTACGTTTAGACTGCTCGCCTGTCTGCTGATAAAATAGAGTACTAAGATCTACTCGTGTAACCAATGTTTCTTGGAAAGATTTTCAAAATTGTGCAGTAAATTGTGATCTTCTATCAAAAATAATGGATAGACCCCGTATAGTTTGACAATTTTTCATTCATGTATATTTGAGTATATTTATCCTCAGTGTGAAGTTTTAACTGGAAAAAGTGTGCATACCATGTAATTCAATTTTCAATTACCTGATTACCCACATATAATTATAAATTCTAATTGTTTGAGGTAGTTTTGTCATAAAATTCACTTTGATTGTATTCTATTTTTACTTTGGAATCTTGAGTTGTTGTAATGCGCCTGCGAGTCACAAATATTGACATGCTAACAAGTTAAGTCGTTAGAAACAAGGTTAAGTTAATCTTCCTTTTTTCTTTTTCTACAAATATAATTTTTTTCTAATCATGGTACATCTTACTAGGCTGTGAATGTACAACGTATTTAGAGTTGTGAGCTCCTCAAGAATAATTCATATTAACACATCTACATCTAGTATATATATCTAGTTACCTAGTCGAGAATACAATCTTTGTCAATAGTTATATCCTTGATTTTACTAGCTAGAACCTTATCTCGATGTTTGCACAATCGCTCATCTTTATATTGAGAGGCCTTTATGTACTTTACTAATGAAGACCTTACTTGAACACAAGCCAACAATGGCTCTGAAAGTTTTCACATTAAATCTGACACCTATACTATTTAGTCAGTGCATATTCTTAACCAAAAATCTCTTTATAGGAGCTATATATACCGAACTACCCCACAAATCTTTTAATTAATGCATTAGCCACAATAATAAAATTTCCAAGATGATATAGAATAGTGAAATAATCATAGTCCTTAAATAGTTTAATCTATCTACGTTGCTCAAGATTAAAATGTCTCTACTAGAAGGCATACTTCAGCCTTATGTGGTCTATAGAAATCTCGCAAGTTTCATTGTACAAATAGTATCTCTGAATCTTTAGAGCAAAAACAATTACGACAATCTCCAAATCATAAGTGAGATAGTTCTGCTCGTACTTCTTTAGCTGTGATGAAACATAAGCTATCACATGATCAGTCTACATGAGAACATATCCTAATATGATATTCGAAGCATTACATAACACTGTGAATCCTTTAGAACATGATGATAAGGCTTATACTGGTAAGGTTGTCAAATATGTTATTAGTTTCTGAAAGTAAAGCTCACATTCCTCCGCCCACTAGAACTTTGCATTTTTTTTCTAGGTTAACTAGTGAGTGGCGCTGCAATTCTGAATAAAGTTTTTTTTGTGGAAACTATGTTAAGTGGTGATTTTACCGCTTTTTTATTCTCTTTTTGTTAGTTTTTATGTCCTATAATTTAAATTAGGTGATTTATGGTGTGCATTGCTAAATTTTCAAGTAAATGAAGTCTCGAAGAGAATTGAAATTAATGAAGTGGAATCGTGCAAAAAGAATGAAAGAAATGCAAAACGTTCCAGTGAAATTGCTTCTGCGAAGACCAGTCCGCATCTGTGGTCTCGCATCTATGAGAAATGGTTCGCAGATGCGGAATAAGGCATGCAAGGCAGAACTCGCACCTGCGAGTAGAGAACCGATTCTGCGGTTACGCTTATGCGAGTAAATATTCGCATCTGCGTCTGCGCTTCTGCGCATGAAGGCTGCTTATTCCAGTGAAATTGCTTCTGCATGCTTTGGACCGCTTCTGCGGATCATCAATTTTCCACAATCATCGCTTCTGTGAGTAGGCATCCACATCTGCGAAACCGCACATGCGAGGATCTTTCCACAGGTGCGGTCAACGTGCTTCAGACCTGGACACTTATGTCATTTCATACTTTCTTCATTCCAAACCCACAAATACACGACTTAGCTGATTGGAAATATATCTTTGGCATCTTGGGCAGCTTTTGTCAGTTTTTGGAGTTAGGGTTCTTGCGCACACACTTGGGTCTTGAAGATTTGGAGCTTTTGATTGAGAATTTCTTACTCATTTATGTTCAATTCTTCATTTCCTTACTTTGTCTTAAATATCTACGTGTGCAGTATTTTTTCCAGCATTTAAATCTTGTTTATGAGAATATTTATATTTAAAGTGTGGATTAAATACCTTGTTGTGCTTATGTGTTGAACGATTTTTATTTATTATGAAGTGAGTTATTGTTTCTTTAATGAATCTTGTTATTAAGTGTTTCAAAAGGGATTAGCAAACTATCACGCCCCAAACTCGGGAAGCGCGACCGGTGATCAACCGAAAGAACCCAACTGAGCAAGCCTGTTAGATTTCCTTCTACCCAAACTCATCCATGGATAAAGAGGAGATGTACTCCATTAATTAAACACTGAAATGATTTTATTAATAACTTCCTTATCATTCTCATTAGCAGCTTCACTCATAATTTTTAAAATATTACGAGTTTATAAAATTAATGAAAAATATGATATCCAAACACCAACATTTCTAGTTCAATTTCCAACATCAACCACAACCCACAACCTGTCTACGGAGCCTCTAAGTATAATAGAAGAGTAATAGAGAAATGCCGGTAACAAGACCCCGGCTATACCTCAAAACACAGTACATGAGAAACAAAAGATACATGACCCCAAAATGAAGTGGGGCTCACCAAATCAGTTGAAAAGAGTGTATTGCTATCACAGATCAATGTCGCCTGTTATGGATCCACCTGCATCCATTAAAGATGCAGTGCCTCCGGCAAAAGGGACGTTAGTACTGTTGAATAGTACTAGTATTTAAAGCTAAAAGTCCTCGTTCAAAATAGAATGACCATATAAGAAAAGATAACACATAGAAACAACAAGTCACAATCAACAATATCCAAATGTCCAGTTAAAACATAATAATTTTAAAAATACGAACTTCATATATAATTTTGGTTGGGAGATCATTAGCACCGATATACCACCGTCTTTGTTAGAACGGTGTCTGATCACGCCTGATCGGCTAGGCCATCTCCCCACGAACAATGTGGTTTGACGAGTGATGCGAAAGAAAATTGTTACCAAGAGTAGTACCACCATGTGCGCAACAT
Source organism: Nicotiana otophora (assembly GCA_000715115.1). Taxonomy (NCBI): domain Eukaryota; kingdom Viridiplantae; phylum Streptophyta; class Magnoliopsida; order Solanales; family Solanaceae; genus Nicotiana; species Nicotiana otophora. The sequence continues at coordinate 166,697 of AWOL01S0019793.1, forward strand.
GGCGTCCGATCTCTACCCGATCAGCTAGGCCGCCTTCCCACATATGTCATGTGGATTGACTTTTCCAATCCACAATGGTTACCATTTTCATCCCAATTAAGGGGAATAATATCACAATTTTTCCAATATTTCAATTTCATCCCAAATAAGGGGAATAATCACAATCCGCCCCTACACCGGCACGTGTAGCTTTAGGTGTGGGCCTTATGACCCACCTTTCCTCGCTTTTGCCAATGATGCTCCCAAAATATTTTTGATTTGATTTTCACACAAAGATAACATAAATACAACTGCACTCACCTCAACTTTTTTCACATTGTATGAATTCTTATTAATATTTCCAGACACTCATAACAACAATATTGCCTTGGCTCATTTGGCCATTCACAATATTCTTTATTCCCGGCACGGTGGCCGTATTTCATATTCCACACTTTCACCTCTTTCAATTTCAAAGATCACCATCAAATATCAACATGTAGAATATTTCAGCAACCATGTACCTCAAATTTATTAGTAATGGAAACTTTAAACACAAAAGGTTTCTTCCCAAATAATGGGGCATACCGACCACTAATGCAAGCACACATCAAATCATAAGAAATCAATACACCATTTATTCTTGCAATACTCTTTCCCGAAAATGACAATATACAATTTCAACACCTGAGTATGTAAGAACTCGAATCACAATGGATATATTTGTAAAGCAAAGCATTAGTTAAAGCAGCCACTCATGGACATGAATTGAGTACAAAAGCTTTTAGGTAATTCTATTTTCGAAATTATTTTTAAACAATTGAGTCGATGCTCATTTCATATTCTTTATCGCATCCTCTCAAATAATTTGCACTACTAGCCACAATCATAACTTAAATTCTTAGCACGTTGGCCACACTCTATATCTCCAATTCACTTATTTTATTTCCAACCATCTTTATAGATTATCAACAATAAGACATTTTCAAATCAAGACTTTAGGTACATATATGAGCAATTAAGAGTCTTAAAAATATTGAGATTTTCTCACACAGTTTGGCATACTAGCTTTCATTTGAAATACGATTCAAGCTATAACATTTTAATACGCAACCCATTCTTTGAAACTCACGGGAACATTATGAAATTCGATTCTAAGAGAGAAAGTTTAACCAACATACCTCAATTGAGCTTTCTTACACTCTAAAATATTCCGAAAATCTTAGCAACTTCAATCTATTTTGAAAATGTAACAAATTGAATCAAAATTAGGAGGATGATCATGGTTCTAGCTCATTTGAGCATTTTATCAAACACTAGGTGTGCATTAAAGTTTCAAGGTCCTTTTATAGAGGATTCCATCATCCCACAACCCATTCTTTACCATTCTTAGATCAACAATCTTCATACACCCCTTGATATCACATGCATATAAAATAAACAACTCTCACACCCAAAATTACCTTGCTAATTACCCATTTTAAGATAATTTCGAAATTAGGGGTTAGGGTGTAGAATCTTACCTCTAGGATGAAGACCTTGTGAGTTTCCCTCCTTAATCTTCTAAGATTTGAGCAAGAATTGAAGAAAAATTATTGAGGAACACCTTCTCACTCTACGCACTCTCTCTCACTCTAAAATGTCAGATTTTAGCTCAAAAATGGCCCAAAGCGTGTATTTAACGAAGTAGGGTTGGGTCATAAAAATCCAAAAATGAAGCTCCGGAACAAGGTCTGCGGTCGCATAATCGATATACGGACCGCATATCGGCCGCATAATTGGTGTCCAAAATTGGCAAAATTCTGCCTAGGTCTGCGATCACTATGCAGCCAACAGATCTGTTCTGCGGTCGCATAGTGAACCGCAGAACAGTTCTACGGTCGCATAGTCGACCGTAGAATGGCATCCAATACTTCCCCTCTCCTGCCTCACTATGTGTGATGAGCCAAAATATTATCTTTAAAATTAATAAGTAATGCTGTGTTCTAAGACCTCAAAAAGCACCATTTATCATTCCTCGACTTACGTGCACAGTCCGTAAACTTTTTTGGAAAGTTTTCATGTGAAAAATAGATTAAAATGTGAAATAGAGCTTTAAAACTCAAGTGAGTTGACTTTGGTTAATATTTTTAGCAAACAGACCCGGATTAGTATTTTGATAGTTTCGGTAGCTCCATATCCTAATTTGGGACTTGGGCGTATACCCGGAATTTAATTTGGAGGTCCCTAGCTCAAGTTATGACCATTTAACAAAACTAGCAATTTAAAGGCAAACAATTTCCAAGTTTGACCACGGGGTTGACTTTTTGATATCACAGCCTGAATCCGGTTCTAGAAATTTGAACAGCTCTGTTATGTCATTTATGACTTGTGTTCCAAATTTGAAGTCATTCCAGATTCATTTAATATGTTTTGGAACGAGATTTGCAAATTAAAAATTTTAAAACTCAAAGTTCGAATCGAGGTGTGAATTGTAATTTTGATGTTGTTTGACGTGAATTGAAACCCCGAGTAAGTCCATATTATGTTTCTAGACTTGTTAGAATATTCGGACGAGGTCCCGAGTGGCTCAGATGAGTTTCGGACGAGCCACAGAGCAATTGGAACCTGCTGCCCGGTGCTGGTTCTGGTGTGTCGCACCTGCGACATTTTGTGCGCAGGTGCGTGGCCGCTCCTGCAGAATACCAGTCGCTTCTGCGATACTGGACAGCCTTGCCGAGCTCCATTTCTGCGAAGAAATGAGCGCAGGTGTAAAATCGCATCTGCGATGGACAAGCCGTTTCTGCGAGGACGACCGCTTTTGCGGTCACTTGTGTGCTTCTGTGATGTCGCAGGTCCGACAATTTTGGGCGCAGATGCGGCCACTGGTCAAGATGCCCTTTTCCATAAATGCAATCTTTGTCTCGCAAATGCGAGACCGCGGGTGCGGAAATATAGGCCGCAAATGCAAAAATGTTGGGAAAAATACATATAATCGGGTCTTAGCCATTTTTATTCATTTTTGAGTTTTAAGTCTCGGATTTTGGCGATTCCAAAGGGACTTTTTCACGACTTTAAATTGGGTAGTGTTCTATAACCAAAAGTGATTATATTTCATGAATACATGTCTATATTCATCATTTATTTCGGATTTAGATGGAAGAAATTGGAATATTTGTAAAACTTTCCAAAAAAGAAAACTTTAGATTTGAAGGTCCATTTGATATCGGAATTGGACAATATTTGTATGGTTGAACTTGTATTGGAACGAGTATTCGGATTTTATGAGTTTTTTCGGGATTTGAGACGTGAGTCCCACTGTCGAATATTTAAATAAATTTTAGATTTTTATCCAAAAAATTTATAAATTCATATGGAATAAATTCCTATGATTAGTATTGAATATATCGAATTATTTGTGAATAGATTTGAAGCTTTCAGAGACAAATTTAAAAGGAAAATCTGTGGTTGAGTAATTGATTGGAATTTGCAAAGCGAGGTAAGTGTCGTGGTTAACCTTGGCTTGAGGGAATAGAACCCTTAAATTATTTGTTATGTAAATTGCATGTGAACGATGTATAGGCGAGGTGACGAGTGTCTATACGTCGTCAAATTAATTGTTTGCCTGCTTACTTGAAAAATCATAAATCATTTTAAATCATAAATTAATTATTATAATAATTATT
>AWOL01S0019795.1:0-12320 GCA_000715115.1 Nicotiana otophora
ACCCACACTGGAACTATTGGTAAATCTTCCTCAGGCTTGAAGTCCGGACTCCATTTCTGGAGCAACATTTGGTGTCCTTCAATGTTATTATACAAGAAGTAATAATCTTCTACTGATCTCCTATACCAAACCGTGTTATAATCTTCATCATTTGTAAAGTCTAGGAAGACGTTGTGATTGTCATAAACTCCGATTTTAAGCACATTATTATTATTATTATTATTATTATTATTATTATTATTATTATTATACAAGATGTAAGAGATATTAGATGAATGGCAATTTATACTATATAAACATCGTGTCAGAGTGTAAAAATTTACTCTTATCGGTCCACTTTAATTGATTTTTTGGTTCTTTTCACACATATTAAGGAATTCACCTTTTAACACTAATTAATAATAAAATTGATCATATTAACCTTAATTTATTCATTGAAAATATAACAAATACTCCTACGCTCTTTATTTCAAGATAACTTTGGAAAAAGAAATTAATTTTTTTTATATCTGAAAAAATCAAATATTTTGGACCACAAAAAAAGACCAAAAAATGAATTAAAGTGGATCCTAGAGAGTACACGGGCAAGAATCTAGACTTAAAAACTGGAGAGATGCATCAATATGTAGTTAAAGTACTTCCAAAATGGCTGTAAAGACACGTGGTGATGCTTGTTGGCATAGCAAAAAGTGTCTTACCATAGTCCAATTCCATGAGCTGGTTTACCACCTCAGTTTTTCTTTTAGCACCAAGTTAGTTTTTCAAATTCCAACTCTAGTGTCTAATTTGCCTGAACCTGTAGAAGGAAAAAGAACTTAAATTGTAGGTTAGAAATGCATGGTAATTTCCCTAGCTAGTTTCCCTTTTTCTTAATTTTGCTTTATTTCCTTTTTCTGTTATCGAGTACATTGAATGTTTATTAATCATGAGTCCAACTGTATTTGCAGTTATTAAAATCTGGACTAGTCATTGGTTCATCTAAGTTAAGATCACTTAGAATGAACATTTCTTGGGCACTTTCGGACACCAATGGAAAGAAAAGGTCATTTAATCACCATCTTTTTTTACAAGACATTGAGACCCTAATCAGTCTAATGCTATCTTTTGTTTTGCAAAAACTTTACCAGTTAATTTCCTCAAAGGCCAGTTTAACTTTATCATCTGTATGATGGAATTTAATCTTTACAACTAATAAAGTAGTGTATATAAAAGGAGTAATTGTAACCGGCAAGCTTAACTCTAATCTAGAGTTTATCAGTTCTAGCGTGTCATGGAAAGTTGTCTTTGGCCCATTGCTGTAATTTTTTATTAATATCCGCCAAAGTTGTAACTTAATGGCCAAGAGAAGAAAACCAATTCACTTTATAACCATGATTAACTGAAATAGTTACCGTCCCTTTGATAACTTGCAATGTCATGACACATATTGTCCGCTTTGACCTAACAAGTTTTAGGTATTTGTCTCTTGGACTACACTATCATCATGTCCAAAAATATGCATATTATATGTACTTGTGTTATATCTTATAAAATTATATATTAATTTTCTACTCCCCATTTAAATATGAGATTTGCCAATAACTCTCCTTCGGATGCTTGCTAGCCCTGAAATCCATCAATTATTTTCTTTAGCCCGCTTTCTTTTTTGGTCCTGCCCTCTTGGCATTACATGCAATTATCTCCAGAACTTCATAATATGCTAAAATTAAATAAATACTATGTTGGTAAGAGGCATTTTAAAAGAATATCGTACTTAGACGCTAGTGGCATTTTAGCAATTTCAAGGAGGGTTGGGCAAGTTGTATATCTCTATAAAATAGCTAAAATTTCGACCTGAGTACATATGCATAGAGCTTTGTAACAGAAAGTAGAGAGAGAGAGAGAGAGTTATGAGAGAAATAAACACAAAGGCAACATCAGACAGCTCCTCATCATTCTGGACATGGAGATCTCCACTTCCTTACCTTTTTGGAAGTTTGGCGATAATGTTGGTACTCATTGTAGTGGCACTCATCGTCCTCGCTTGTTCCTTCCATAAACGCCTTTCCTCCTCCGCCACCTCGTCGGAGAAATCTGCACGCCCGGCGCCCAACATAATTGTGGAAATGTCTCCGAGAGTCGTCGTAATCATGGCCGGCGATCAGAAACCCTCCCACATCGGAGTTCCTATTTCTTCATCATCTGATTATAAACCTTCTGACTCAGCTCTGTGATTCACTCAGTCTTCTATTGTACTTGAAATTTTGCTACCCCTCTTTTTGTAATATTTCGGAATATGTGAAAAAAAATGTTGAGAAATAGTAGATCGTTTTCTGATCAATCATGTGTTTTTGGCATAATCTATTTAAGAGTTTTAATTTGCTATATATAATCGTGGAAGAGAGATATTTGATTTGTTCGGTTGAATCAAAAGTACTAAAATTAGTACGAATTTATAGTATGGGGTTTCTGTGAGCAAAATAAAAATCTAAGGTGAATCAAATTATGAATTTTCTTTTTTCATGTGTCTGGCTAATTTGAGGGCTGAATTTTTTTCTTTCAGTCCTGTGCTTTCCCTTACTAGAGAGTCCGTTTTTTACTTCTTGTTGGAGTTTACGCCAGGGGTAGGCCTAAAGATTTATCAAGAAAAAGTTCTAAAATTTAAATTTATTACTGGAGGATATTTGCTCCATTCATTTGATTACAGGGAGAGAAGAGACTCAAAAATATATAGTATAGTACAATTCAGAAGTATGAACATGGACATACTGCTGAAAATGGAGTAAAGAAGAAGAAGAATTAGGAGTTTACAAAAGTGTTGCTAGTGGGGTTTTAGTGGTAAATGTGGTTAGTGGCAATAACCTTTTTGTGGGAAAATGGATAGGGATGCGGCGAACCGTTCACGCAAAAAAGAGGAAAAAGTTGGAAGAACGAATAAATGAGTAGATGATGACAAAGAAAGAGAGAGAAATAAAATAAAATAAAAATATTAAAATATTGTCATTGGGAAAAGGCAAAGAGCAACAGAGAGCTAAGTGTAATGCGTGTCGATACTGTGAGTAATAAAAACACTTGTCAGAGAGGGCTCTCCTTTTTCTGTATGTGGCACTCCCAATTCCCAAACGCAATGTCTGCACTTCATATTTTTTGCATATAATATTCCGTCGGATATTCGTTGCTAAACGTACTTCCACGGCCCGCCGCGGCTGTACAAAATGGTCAACAACCAAAAGCACCTGAGATTTCTTAGTAATAAAGCACTTGATAATTCTTTTTCTATATAATACTTTGCTTCCCATTTATTTACCCTCATTCCCTTGCCGTACTTTTCGCTTTTTTAGATTTAAACTTATTAATTTTAAGTATGTATTTAAACATTAAATCTTTTTAAAAAATTAAGAAAAATTCACTTTGAAAACTATGTAAAAAGTTACTACAAGTCACAATATTAATAATTCAAAACATTTAAGAGGCATATAAAAATATTACGGTCAAAATCTAACTCTCAAAATTCAAATACCGTCACATAAATTGGAACGAAATGAGTAGTTAATAAAATTTGAAGAACAAGTGACATTATATCATATCTAATTTATATTTTTCTTTTTTATGAGATAATGTTTGATTGTGCACATACTTTGAGAATATAGAAAAAATTTTGAACCATGTAGTCTAAAATAAGTTAAACAAATTTATGTGGTTATAATTCATCTTATTTAGCATAAATTTAAAAATTTAAAGTAAATTAATTTATTACGTAACAAATATAGAAATATATTCTTCTGTTTTGGACGAATTAAAAAGCAAAAAATGACACATAATTTTGGATAAAAGGAGTATAGTATTTGCACAATTTCAAGAATATAATTCATTTCTATTCACTATTCAAAGTTTAAATTTCGGTGTGATGCTTTATCTGATAATCTATAAAATGATAAGTTGAATAAAATACTTAGTAAATTAAACTAATGAAACTTATGCTAGTTAAAAACGATATATGATATTAAGATTTAATGGCGAGGAGTAGTTTAATTGGAAAAGATTATATTAGTCAAAAGCCGAGAAACCTAAATTTGACGCTAAAGCATAGAGCACCATCACAGATTACATATCTTCATGTTGGCCCAGAAAGATAGCGTTTCATAATTAACTCAGACGTTTACACGTTAGTAGCAAGTCCACAATGCTCTGAAAAAAATATTTATTTGCTTTCTATGTTTACACTAAATTAATTGATTTAATCTTAAGAGTTTATATGCAAGAATACGAATACCGGGTGCAGATAAGTTTTATCCCTATTTTCAACCTTGTTGAAGTCCAATCCGACCATATGTCCAGGAATAGAAATAAACAACACAAACTAGATTGCTAAGGCAGGTAATGAGCAAAATAAGATACTACAAAAAAAAAAATTATGAAATTTTCATTTCTAAAATTTGGATTAGGTTCTACTTTTACTTCAATAATTGAACTGTACGAGGTTGAATAAAATGAACTACTCCAATATGAGCATAATAGATGTAGAGAATTATATTGCTAATTCTACGAGTTTATTGGGCTAAAGATAAATGTTGTTATTGTATTTGAAATGTATGAGTACGTAGATACACATATCATTGCAACTCTTAGAAATGCATAAATCTAAATTCTCTAAAGCAATTACGAATAAACAAGCAGCCTCTCTGTCGCAGTACGTATCGCAACCTTTTCCTAGCTCATCACCTCCTCACACGTTGCAGAGCTAAAATAGTTAGAAGAACATTTATAGGTGTTATTCCCGGTCAATATTTCTGTATTTGTAAATATCAATCCTGCAAAATATAAGTTAACGTAATGAAACAATAATAATGAATTCGAGCCCACTGAATTCACAGTGTTTCCTTAAGGAATTTAATCCCCTCCTAGTACCCAAGGTAATGGATTATTTCCTCCCAGGATAGAACGAATAACACACTGGTGTAGCGGTACTTCAAACCCCAGTGTTTCGGCGAACACAAAGTTCGGTAGCAAATCACACTTACAGTTGCTTTGTTTGAAGTTAAAAAACAATGCAGAACGAAGGAGTATATACTCAGAAAAACGTATGGAAATTCTGAGAGGAAGGAATGCAATGTATAGCCAATTGTATGTTGAGTTCCGTTGTTGTTTCTTCCTTCAACATTGCTGCTCTTATTTATAGCAACCAAGAGGAGTGCAAGACCAAACTTCCACCCTTCATGGTGGAGCAAGCATTAAGTGTTTGTGGAGCAAGCACTTCAAGGTGTGTGGAGCAAGCACTTCATGGTGGGAAGACCATTATCCGGCTGCCAATTATCAATACACGGATTGGAAAATATCCGTTACAAATACGGATAATCTTACGTTAATATTTACTATTAACAAATAAATTTGGTCCAAAAAATTAATCAATCAATCGATCATTTGACCAAATCCAAATCCAAATCCAAATCCGAAGCCGAAGCCGAAGCCGAAGCCGTAGCCGTAGCCGAAGCCGAGCCGAGCGAGCGAGCGACGACGACGGCGCGAGGCTTGCTTTCTTCTTAACTCTTTAAGAGCTACAAGAAGAGCAATCATATATATACCCACCAAAAATGTCTTCCACTTCCAATATGGGACAATGTCTTATGGTTAAGAGGGGGAAACTTAAAATTTTACTCAAAATTTCATTTTCCCTCCATTTCCCATTCACCCTCATTTTAAGAATATTACATCTTAAAACATTAAAACCTCAACAATAGGAATATGAGTTGAAAAGAGAAACTTTTGCCAAAATAATAATAATAATAATAATAATAATAATAATAGTAATAATAATTTTGGGGCAAAGATGCATGGAGAAAATTTTTATTTTCAAATATTTACGTAAAAGAACAAGGATTTTAGATAGTTCCATTTTTATTTTTTTTGTGTGTTTGAGTGTTTTCTGTGTGACAAGTATGTGTGAATGAAAATTGCGTAGAAGATCTTATTAACTCATTAATTTGCTCACTTGAATCAATAATATGATTCGTAAAATTTAAAAATGTTTCGGTTAGATGCGTTCTTCTTTTCATCTTTCCAAATTAAGTACATAGATCTTTACTGTAATATCTACCTTCCAACTTATTGGTCAAACACTTGCACAAAAATACTTATTACTATTAATTTGTGAACTACATCCACTAAATCATAAAGAATTGTGGACATTTTAGCCCAAAAAAGGGGGAAAAGGAAACTCTATAGTTTTTGTTTTTTTTAACAAGAATAGTAAAAGTTGGATAAACTTCATTAAGAAGTTGAAAGCGCCAAAGGACTAAATTCGCTAATGGGCAACCCTTGGTTAACGAAAAAAATAATAAAGGAAGGTTCAATTGACCACTTTTGAAAAAGAGCTCTAAAAAGCAGAAGATCTGAAAACTCATGCTTTTTTTGTGCATTCATTGGCCATAGGCATCTCAATGAGTTACTATCATCCGTTTGATCAAGGATACGCTGCCCATAAACCTGATTCAAGAGGGTATTTGGATTGGCTTTTAAGCTACTCAAATAAGCTTTTAAGTTTTTTTTAGTTTTTCATTGTTTGACAAAGTTAAAAAGTATTTAAAATAAATTTAAAACTATTTAAAATAAGTCAAAAACAATAAGCTGGGCAACCCAACTTATTACTTTTTAACCTATTTCTGCTGAAAATTAAGTCACTTTTACGAACCAATCCAAACGGGCTCTAAATTGGCTCTGAATCTGAACCTTTCACGTGCAAATTTCTGAATTTAGCCCCAGGCACCTCCTAAGTAATTAGGGAGCGACATCTAAACTAATAAAGAGATAGTGAGACTAACCTTAATTTTAGGAATAAGTTGACTTTTATTTTTGTAATGAAAAGTGAATGTAATTTTGTTTAACATCTTATGATGCTCATAACTTAGCGTGGCAAACGGGCGGGGCGGGGCGGATAGGGTGGGTAGAAAAGGGGTAAATGTAAAAATGAATAAATTATTTGACCCGATCCATATTTAATACAGATAAAAATGGGTTAACCGGCGAATAAAATGGATATTAATATTATCCATGGCTTCTTGAATGAGATCACTTTTGTGAGAATTCCTAATCTTCTAAACGTGAGGAACCTTTAATTTGAAGCTTTACAAATGTAAAAGTTAAACTCATTAGTTATTCGTTGGTTATTCATTTTCTAAAGGGTCGTTTGGTATGAGGTATAAGAAGGTATAATGCTGGTATAAAAATTTAATACCAACTTAATATTTTGTTTAGTTAGCAAACCTCCTATAAGTTATCCCGGGATTAAAATTAGTACTGGGATAACTTATACTTTGTAGAGGGTGGGGTAATTAGTGCCGGGATAACTTATACCTTATTCTTAAAAATTACGCAATTGTCATTTTTAATACAACATACCAAACAGTGGATAAAAAATAATACCAGGATAACTAATCCCAGCATAACTTATCCCGGCATAAGCCGTATTCAAACCAAACGATCCCTAAGTGGATAATATGGTTCTTATCTATATTTGACCCATTTTTAAAAAGTTCATTATCCAATCCATTTTTAATGGATAATATGGATGGATAACTATTCTTTTATCTATTTTGCCACTTGTTTACCCCCAAAATCGGATAACAATTGAATTTATACGCGATTTTAAGGATATGTGATCTAATTTGATACAAAGTGATAAATCAGATTTAATATGGAAGGATAAATAGAAAAATAAATGCAAACCATGCAGATTGAATAACTTGAGCCTCGCAAGGTTAATTTCCTTCGAATTTAGATGTGATATTATTGAAGCCAGAATAATATGAACAAATCTGGAAAAAATAATACTTTGTTCTCTTAAGTATGCTACAATCTCCCTAATGAATTACTCCATTCCCTTTATATAGACAAAGAGATGAAACCTTTAAGGTATTATTTTATAAGAAATTATGTAGATGTTGGTTTCCTTTTTGACTAAATCCCATATTTTTTGCCATAATGATTGGTTAATAGCGAGAATCACGGATACTTACTGTGTGAGTTGGCAAAGCTTTTCTTCGAGCTCGTTATAAGCGGGGTCGGTCGTGCCTCTGATAAACTCGAGGGCAAATCTGATGGTCTTGTTCGAACTTTGATCCTCGATATCGAGCTCAGTTACATCTGTAACTTCGATATCTTACGTAGGTGCCGAGCCTTGACCTATTGTTCCAGATGCCTCGATCGGGCATAGAGTTCGGTTCTACCCGTATACAGATAGTCCCCTCATTTTTTGGAGAATTAAGCGATTAAAAACGATATGAACCCTCGATCCATGCTTTGATAAATCATGACAACGGGTACATGACATAGGTGATAAGAATAGTGGAAACGTCCCGTCAGTCCGGTCTTCGAGGCATTTAATATATGTTAGTTGACTGTCGGCTACCTCGGGAGATGAACCGCCGCTTGAGGAACCTATAAATACCCTTTAATCCGTTTGTTAAAACTTTTACGCTCAAATCCTTCTTGCATTCGAAGAACTTCATCTTTTTCATCTTCTGGTTTTCTCATTGCCAACCTCAAAGATTCCCCTTATCAACAATCTCTTTCCTTCAGTTTTTTATAAAAATGGCAAAAATTTTAAAGTCTGTTCCTCAAAAAGAAGCACCTTCTTCTTCAAAACCTCCTGAAAACGCTCCTCACGTTGCTACTGAGGAACCCCCTCTAAGATCATGCATCCCTATTGGGTGCCCTACTGTGCCTAATTTCAAGGTTGAGAATACGCCCATGGTACCGGATCGATGCAAACCGGTCTCGAGGTACATATGTACGATCACGGACAACATCCTCGATAAGGTTAAAAAGGATTGCAACTGGGTAGGCAAACATGTAGTGGTTCCTACCCCTGAAGAATCAATTACTACCTACATGGAGGGTTTCTCAAGTGTTTATACTTACCCTTTCACGTTGGGTCCTCTAGACCCGGTTATCATAGCCTTTTGCAAAAGGTATGATGTGACGCTCGGGCAGATACATCCTTCATTTTGGAGGATCGTGATTCTGCTTCGATTCTTTGTGAGCAAGGTCGAGGAATGTCCATTCACCATCGACCATCTCATGCACCTGTACAGTCCTCGACTTTACCGATGAGGGTTAATTAAGCTTGCACGCCAAGCCACCAAGACCTTGTTCTCAAGTATCGATGAGGATCGAGACCGGAGCTGGTTTGGTAGATTTGTTTGAGTAAGGACCTCGGACTTAATCCCGACTACGGACATGCCGTTCCCTGAGAAATGGAACATGAAACGTAAGTTTAGCTTTGCCTTCGGTATTCCTTTTATTGCTTTTCATTCCATTTGGTTTCTCATCGATGTTATGTGATGCAGTTGTTGCCTGGATGCCAAACCCCGTTCCCGAACTTAAAGAGTAGGTCGAGGGCATTATGACACAGATACCTTATTCCGAGCGCTTATGGCATGAGCTCTCGAAGGGCCGATGGGAGGCTCGTAATCATAGTAAGGGTTTTTCCCTAATAATACATCTGATCTCATTTTTTTATCATCATTCTTTGATCCGTTATATTTTCATTTTGCAGGTTTAGTAAAGGACGTCGAGATGAGGCTTCCATCAACTGATGATGATATACATGTCGATCCCCCTGCTTCGAAACAAGGAAAAGAGAAGAAGAAAAGAAAAGCTTCGAGTCCCTCGACCCCTAAAAAGAAAAGACCGAGGAAGCGACTTGCGTAGAAACCTAAGAAAACTAGCGCCCGAAGACTTTTATCAGACTTGCTCAATCGGTTGATGGATGAGTCTGAGGAAGAAGAAGATTCTGAGTTAGTGTCCCGTGTGAGAAGCGGCTCCGAAATACCTCGAGCCGTGGAGGCCGTAGAATAAATAGTGGTTGAAGTCTTAGAGAGGGTCGAGACCGATTTGGCTCGAGCTAGTGAGGTCGAGAAAGAAACTGTGACTGGTACATCCCGGTCAAAAGATAACGTACCCAAAGAGGCACTTGGGGTGATTGACCTTTCTCGGTCGCCTTCGTTCACAACTTCTATGCTAAATGAGGCCCATGTGTTGAAAGGTAACCTCGGCGAAGGGGCCCAAGGAGTAGCCGATTCTTTCCACATTTCTTTCGATAACCTAGATTTTGCTGCTTCGGAGGATGTTACCGATTTGAGAGACCTACCGGTACCAAGGAAGATACCGTCCGCGGGAGCTAGGGGGTCCTCTTCGAGCCCGAAATTGGTGAACCATTTCCCTGCTCCGAGTGTTGATCCTACTCGGAGGTGAGCAATATATATGTCCATCCCGGAGGATGCCTGAGTTCTTTCCGCTCCGGTGGGAATTTCTAGTTACCTTCGGTGCTTGGTGAACGAAAAGTATCAAATCAAAATGAACAAGGTAGAGGCGCCCTGCCTTTTCAACAAAGCTCAACAGGCACTGAATCGGGTAATTTCGCATATCCCTTTGTTATATACTTAGATTCAATAGTGAATAACCCTAACATCTTCATTTGTGTTTGTAGCCTCGGTGCTTCATCATGAGGCCTTTATCCGATACCGGGAGGAGTTTAAGCATCACGAGGCCGAGACTCGGGAGCTTGCCGAGAAGAGAGGATACCGATAAGTAGGGAATTTAGCCTATTAATTCCCAGAAACTAACTTAATGTGCTTCCTTGCACGGATTGTTCAAAATGAGCCAAAAGAGCCATAATCAACTCATAAAGGAGTCAAAACTTGAACAAAAACCAAAACTGGGCCAAGAGGTGTGGAACGCGGACCGTGACAAAAAAGTGCGGCCGCAAAAGTATCAATGCGGATGCGACCATTATTTCGCGGTCCGCAATATGAAGAATCAAAGAGATGGTTTTTTTGGCACAAACATGAACGCAGACCGCGACAAGAATATGCGGCCGCAAAAGTACTAGCGCGACCGCGATGGGAATTTCGCGGACCGCGGTTACTAAGGTTCAGAGAGTGCATAATTCAAGCAAAAATGAGAAGGGCGGTCCGCGTCAAAGTTACGCGGCCGCAAAAGTCTCTCACGCGGATACGGTAGAAATTTTGCGGTCCGCGAAACAAGGTTCAACCCAGGTCCAGATGTGAAGAAACACGGACCGCATTCAGAATTACGCGTCGCAAAAGCAAGTGTGCGGCCGTGGTCAGAATTACGCGGCCGCAAAACTTCCGTAGGGGTATTGTTGTCCGAAAATTTCAGCTTAGTATAAATAGATCTTTTTGTCAATTCTAGGTTATGTGATGTTTTTGCTAAGTACGTGAGACGGCTAGGTTTACCTTTTTGGGCAATTTTGTCCAAGATTTACTTTATAACATTAGATTTTCATCTTTTAATTTAGTATTATGGATTATATCTTCTCATTTTCTTTGATTTCTGCTATTATTATGAGTAGCTAGACTCATAGCTAGGGTTATGACTCAATCCTAGTGTGGGTATTTAATGGGTCTTGAATTTTAGGGCTTGAATGTCTATGGGTTAGTGATATTTAGCTTAGTTCTTGCTAGAATTATAGAATTAGTGGTTGCAAATACTGATTCATGCCTTTATAATTTGGTCTCTTCTTGAGAAAGAGGGATTAAGTCTGGGAAAACTAGGCTAACAAGGAATTGGGGTGAACTCAAGAAATTGATAGCCCCAATTAAAGGGTTAAACCTAGAGATAGTAATACCCGACTTGAGCTAATATCACATGACTTGCATGAATACCAAGTTGGACTTGAGAAAGCCAAATTGGGCAAAATCACTCAAACTATCGAGAGATATAGAGTGAGTAATTGGGGTGTGATGGCTATATTACGATCCCAAATTAATCAAGCTTGCCCTAGATTCTTACTACCCGTTAAATGTCCACCTAGGCAAAAGTCACTACCCTAGTCCTTTTAAACACTTGAAAACCAACATAAAACATATTGTACTTAGCTTTAATCTTAGCAAACAATAAAAATAGAAATAGAAGTAGAATCAACACCATCATGTTTGGAAGTGCAATTAGGAACAACATATTTATCTAGATTTAGATAAATACCTAATTCCAAATCAATTAACTCCCTGTGGAAATCGATCCCGGCCTTGTTGGGTAAAACTGCATCGACCATCCTCGCTACTCAATAGTGGTGTAGGTTTGGCCCCGATCAATTTTTGGCGCTGTTGCCGGGGAGTTAGACAGTCTTAGCTATATATCTAACTATTTGTGTGTTTTATTTTTCTTTCCTTCAGTTTTTCTAACTTTTGTGTGTCAATTGCTTTTAGGTACCAAATGGCTCTTAACGAGGTCCTTGAACATATTCCTCAGGGGGAGGAGGTAGATGAAAATGAAGTGGATGAGGTTCATCTTGAACCTCAAGTACAAAGAAGAGGCCGCCC
>AWOL01S0019795.1:12963-24298 GCA_000715115.1 Nicotiana otophora
CAAACCCTCCCCCACCTCCTCCAAGGGCAGCACACCGGGTGTTGCCCAATGAAGGCTACGCAAGTGCAATTGTCCCGCCTCAAATTCGGGCAGGAAATTTTCAAATAACCAATGTCATGCTTACTCTATTGGAACAAAGGGGTTTCTTCACCGGAGCTCCACATCAGAACGCATATAAGCACCTCAAAGGTTTTGTAAACACATGCTGGGGGAGCAAGCAGACGAATGTATCTGAAGACGCTTTGAGGTTGAGGCTTTTCCCTTTCTCACTTAGAGGGAAGGCTTTGGATTGGCTTGAGAGGCTACCCAACCTTTCCATCACCACTTGGGATGAGTTGGCCGAGAAGTTCATAGCAAAGTTCTTTTCTTCGGGACATACGGCGGCATTGAGAGATGAAATCCTTGCTTTTAGACAAGAGCCAAATGAACTGTTACATGAGATTTGGGAACGGTACCGTACAATGGTCAAAGAGTGCCCCAACAACGATATGACTGAAGTAATGATCCAGCAAACCTTTTATAGGGGTATCAACACAACTAACCAGTGTGTGGTGAATCAGCTCGCAGGGGCTAACTTCATGAACACGCCATATTCAGAAGCATGTGAAATATTATATAAGATGGCAGGCACTTCTTCAGCTTGGCAAAGTCGGGCCAACGTTCCTTAGGGTGACCCTAATGTTATCCACCTTCACAAGGAACTCCATGATCACAGACAAGCCATAGCATAGTTGACAACTACCATGAATCAGTTAGCCAAGGCACAACTTCAGCAGGTTCAGGGGCCAAAGCAAGTAAATGCCATGGAAGGAGTGAATGTAATGGTTAACAAGAGGAGACAAAGAGGTCAACAAGTTCAACACAATCAGGATCAATTTGAGCAAAGTGGTAGTGGGTACAACCAAGATGACTCTTATGACGATCAAAGTGAAGAGGTTCAATATGTGAACATTTACCAAGGCCAACGGAGCAATGCTTCAAATCCACAACAGTGGAGATCATAGGGAAACAATCAAAATTGGGGCAACCAAGGCCAAGGGAATTGGAATAGTGGAAACAACAACAATCCGAACAATTGGGGGAACAACAATCAAAATTAGGGGAATCAAGGAAATAACCAAGGCAAATGGGGTGGCAACAATAATAGTAATTGGGGAGGCAATGGAAGTCAAGGGGGTTGGAACAATAATAATCAAGGGAACCGGGGGTCGGGCCCTCAAAGGCCCCCGATGTATCAACTACTCAACAACCCGCCTCCATATCCGTCACAAGGGCAAAGTTCTTCTAAAAATGAGATGGGACGGATATAAAGTATGTTCAAACAAATGATGGAAAGAAACGTCGACTCTGATGCCCAAATAGCCTCCCACAATACTTCTATATGCAACTTGGAAGTACAAATGGGTCAAATTTCTCAAGCGTTGAATACGCGCCCTAAGGGGGTACTACCAAGTGATACGGTAGTAAACTCAAAGGGTGGGAACAATACAGGCCATGCTATGGCGGTGACCACAAGAAGCAGTAGAGGTGGAGATGCAAGTACCTACAATCCAAGAAAGATTATGAATAATGATTTGGTTGTGCAAGAAGATGATGAGATCCAAGCCAATGATGAGAAGGTGAATGATGAAGTGAGGATAGACATTGATGACAACGTGGAGGAGACACAAAATGATGTGAACCCATCTAGGGAACACGTGATAGACATACCAGAAACGATAGCGTCCAAAGTCAAGGCCCTTTGCCAAGGCCTCCTCCACCATATCCTCAAAGGCTTGCAAAGCAAAACAACGAGAACCAATTCAAAAAATTCATTGATATGATGAAAAGTTTGTCCATAAATGTACCTTTGGTTGAAGCTCTAGAACAAATGTCGGGATATGCCAAGTTCATGAAGGACTTGGTAACAAAGAAGAGGTCAATGAACTGTGAGACGATCAAAATGACACATCAAGTGAGTGCCATTGTGCATTCCATGGCTCCAAATCTAGAAGATCCCGGTGCCTTTACAATTCCATGCATTATCGGTAGTGCCAATTTCACCAAAGCCTTGTGCGATTTGGGAGCAAGCATTAATTTGATGTCATATTCTATGTTCAAGACATTGGGGATTGGGCAACCAAGACCTACTTCCATGAGGTTGCAAATGGCGGACCGAACAATGAAGATGCCATTAGGGATAATTGATTATGTGCTGGTTCGTGTCGACAAGTTTATACTTCCCGTAGATTTTGTGATACTCAACTGTGAGGTTGACTATGAGGTGCCAATCATATTGGGGAGACCTTTCCTAGCAACAGGGAAGGCATTGGTTGATGTGGAAGCTGGGGAGCTCACCTTTCAGGTGGGCGATGAAAAAGTTGCGTTCCACGTGTGCAAGTCAATGAGGTAGCCAAATAGCAACGAAGTATGCTCTTTTGTGGATCTAGTGACGGAGATAATTGTTGATGACACGAGTGCTATGATCAATATGGAAGACCCTCTGGAAGCTGTGTTGTTGAATCAGGAGGATGATGAGAAGGCAAGCTTGATAGAATGTGCAAATGCTTTGCAAGGAATGGGATCCTACACATATGGACCCCGAAAAATTTCCTTGGACCTTGAGAACCGGGAGACTCTGCCAACAAAGTCCTCAATTGAGGAGCCATCAACATTGGAGTTGAAGCCCTTGCCCTCACACCTCAGGTATGAGTTCGTAGGCCCTTGTTCCACATTACCTGTTATTCTTTCTTCGTGCTTAACTAACATGCAGGTAGATTCCACCCTTACGGTGCTTCAAAGAAGGAAGAAGGAAATAGGCTGGACATTGGCGGATATTCGGGGTATAAGCCCCGCCTTCGGCATGCACAAAATCATATTGGAGAAAGATACCAAACCCTCCGTGGAACATCAAAGGAGGTTGAACGAGTCCATGCAAGAGGTAGTCAAGAAAAAGATCATCAAGTGGCTAGATGTAGGGATTGTGTACCCCATTTATGATAATTCATGGACTTTGCCGGTACAATGTGTCCCAAAGAAGGGGGGCATGACTGTGATCACAAATGATAGAAATGAATTGATCCCCACAAGAACTATCACCGATTGGAGGATATGCATGGATTATAGAAAGCTGAACAAAGTGACCCGCAAAGACCATTTTCCATTGCCATTTCTCGACCAAATGTTGGATAGCCTTGCAGGGCGTGCTTATTATTGCTTTTTGGATGGGTACTTCGGGTACAACCAGATTGTCATTGCACCTGCAGACCAAGAGAAAACCACCTTCACCTGTCCGTATGGCACATTTGTATTCTCACGGATGTCGTTTGGTTTGTGTAATGCACCGGCTACCTTTCAGCGGTGTATGATAGCAATATTTACGGATATGGTGGAGGACTCCCTCGAGGTGTTCATAGATGATTTTAGTATTGTGGGGGATTCCTTTGAAGAATGTTTGGATAATTTTGACAAAGTGTTGGCCCGATGTGAAGAGACCAACTTAGTGCTTAATTGGGAAAAGTGCCACTTTATGGTCGAGGAGGGCATTGTCCTCGGCCATAAGATTTACAAGAACGGTATTGAAGTGGAAAAAGCAAAAATTGAAGTGATATCAAAACTCCCTCCTCCGACTTCTGTCAAGGGAGTGAGGAGCTATCTTGGTCATGCGGGGTTTTACCGAAGGTTCATCAAGGATTTTTTAAAAGTGGTGAACCCCTTGTACAAGTTGTTGGAAAAAGATGCAAAGTTTGTGTTCAATGATGATTGCATGAAAGCTTTTGAGCTTCTTTAGTATTGATTGACTACCACTCTCATCATTATCGCACCCAATTGGAGCTTACCATTTGAGCTCATGTGCGATGCTAGCGACGTTACGGTAGGAGCGGTTTTGGGGCAAAGGATCAACAAGATATTTCATCTGGTTTATTATGCAAGCAAAATAATAAACGACGTACAAGTCAACTATACGGTGACCGAGAAAGAGTTATTAGCCATTGTCTTCGCCATGGAAAAGTTCAGGTCGTACCTCATGGGTGCCAAAGTGATTGTGCACACCGATCACGCGGCACTTTATTATTTGATGAGTGAAAAGGACTCTAAGGCTAGGTTGATGAGATGGGTTCTTCTTCTACAAGAATTTGACCTTGAAATCATAGACCAAAAAAGGAGTGAGAATCAAGTGGCGGACTACTTGTCCCGCTTGGAAGAGGAGGGAAGGCCCCATGATGGCCTCGAGATTAATGATTCGTTTCCGGATGAATAACTCCTCTCTGTATCTGTGACTGGGACACCTTGGTTCGCCGATGTGGATAACTTTCTTGTGACCGGCATTGTCCCGAATGAGCTCTCTTCAAACGAAAGGAAGAAGCTCAAACGGGACTGCTTGGATTATTATTGGGACGAGCCATATCTTTTCAAAATTTGCAATGATGGTGTTATCCGGAGATGTGCTCCGTAAGAAGAGCAATTGAGTATTCTTGAAGCTTGCCATTCCTCGCCCTATGGTGGTCAACATGGTGGGGCGAGAACTGCTACAAAAGTCCTAAGCTGTGGATTCTATTGGCCTACCTTGTACAAAGATGTTAGCGAGCTCGTTAGGCGTCGTGATGAATGCCAAAGAGCCGGTGGAATTTCCAAGAAGAATGAAATGCCTCTCACCACCATCCTTGAGATTGATATTTTTGACGTGTGGGGCATCGACTTTATGGGGCCATTTGTGAGTTCATGTGGGAACACTTATATTCTGGTTGTTGTTGATTATGTTTCCAAATGGGTTGAAGTGGTGGCTCTGCCCAACAATGAGGCACGAAGTGTGGTGGCTTTCTTAAATAAAAATATCTTCACAAGGTTCGGCACCCCAAGGGCTATCAATTGTGATAGGGGTTCTCATTTTTGCAACAAAGTCTTCGACACTTTACTTTCTAAGTATGGTGTCAATCATAAAGTGTCAACCCCTTATCACCCACAGGCTAGTGGACAAGTTGAGGACTCTAATAGGGAGATCAAGAGCATATTATCCAAGACTGTCAATGCAAACCGGACTGATTGGTCAAGGAAACTTGACGATGCTTTATGGGCCTATCGTACAGCTTACAAGACTCCAATTGATATGTCACCGTACCGGTTTGTATTTGGGATAGTGGCCGTGGCCAATATTCCGCGGACCGCGCCCATGTTCTTGAAGCTGGTCTACATAAGGTAACATAGCGCGGACCGTGCTAGAATTTTGCGGCCGCGCTCAAGTAAGGCGGTGGGTTCCACAGTTGATTAGTATAAATAAGGGTTCTTTAAACATTTTATAGTTTTCGAACCCTAACGTTTCACCACACAAAAAAGCACTGTTCATCTCATCCTGCTCTCAATTTTCATCTAATTCACATTAAGAGTTCATTTCCTACTACAATTTTACAACTGGTATGTTCAATTCCATGATGTGATTTTATCTTTTTTTTTTCTTTTCTCTTTGTTTTAATTTTTCTTTGTTAGTTAGGGTTAGATGCATGCCATAATCTCAAATTAATTCTTAATTGATACTTAAATACATGTGGGTAGTATTTATATGCCTAATGGGGGTTGGGGTTAGTAAATTTGTATGGTTAATTGAATTAATTTTTGCACACTTAGTGAAAACCCTAGTTATCAGTGTTCTTAGTACTGATATTATTGGAATTTTGCGAC
Organism: Nicotiana otophora; assembly: GCA_000715115.1. NCBI lineage: Eukaryota > Viridiplantae > Streptophyta > Magnoliopsida > Solanales > Solanaceae > Nicotiana > Nicotiana otophora. Next base: position 18,619 of record AWOL01S0019795.1, read on the forward strand.
CGCGGTCCATTTTACGCAGTCCGCGATAGGGTAGGTGCCGCGTTCATTTGTTTCGCGGTCCGCACTACCCCAACTTTTAGTTACTGAGTGAGTGCTAAGAGTTCGCGACCGTTGTCACTTTTACGCGGTCCGCGGCTGGTCCTTCGCGGTTGCGTTCAAGTTTTCGCGATTCGCCCTTGTGAACTTCAAAGAGTCTGTTAATTGCTTTTGCGGCCGCGTTCATTTTTTCGCGGTCCGTGATTGGTCATTCGCGACCGCGTTTAATTTTTTGCGGTCCGTGTGTGTCTAAGATTAGAGAGTCAGTAGTCTGAACCTGACCTCTTCGCGTACGCGTTCACGTTTTAGTGGTCCGAGATGGGCATTCCGCGGCCGCGTCCACTTTTTTGCGGTCTGCGATTCCCTGTTTTGAGAAGCCCTGTTGTTCATTTCATATGTACCGCTTTAAGGCATGATTGAACCCCAATTCTAATTATCTTTCACTAATTGTGTGTTGCAGAAAATGGTGTGATCTCGTGGAGGAGCAGACAAATCAAAAGGGAGGGCAGAATCCTCCCGAGGCCGGGGCAAAGGAAAGCAGGCTTTGCCCTTAGCAGCTCAAAGAATCATAAGCAAAAAGAAAACCCTTACTAGACCTCCTGCCGATTCATCAGACACAAGTGAATATCTCCCATCCCGGGATATTTCTGAGGGGGAATCTACACAACCTCGACAAGAGGCCCAATCACAACCCTTTCGCCTAATCGATGAAGCTACATCCTCTTCTGGGTCATCTGATGGCTCAGAGGAAGGTAGTGAGGCATCGGAGCCATCTCCCCCACCTGCTGCAACTCCGGCCTCAACAGTTGCTCCTATCAATGTAGATAAGGATGATGAGGTCTCGGATGACGGGAGAGGGGGTGATACCAATGTGGGTGGTCTTGCTAGATCAAGGAAGACCGAGGTGTGGGAGGATAGATTCGTGAGCGAGAAAGCATATCTCAAATTCCGGGAATGGTGGCCCCAAAGGTCGCTCACCCTTGAGCGACAGTTTATAGAAAAAGATCTCCTTCCTCACAATCCAAATACCAAGAGACAGTTTGAGGAGAGAAAAGGGTGGAAGTACTTCACCAGCAAGGTTCCGGATGCCAATGAGTACCTTGTCAAGGAGTTCTACGCAAATGTTGCCCACATCAAAAAGGGCACCACTGTGACAAAGGTACGGAGCTTGAAGATACGGTTTGATGGTGACACCTTGAACAATTACGCCGGTTTTGAGGATGTGGAAGTTGTACAGTATTTGGAGAAGATGGCCCTAGATGAAGCAGCCCGGCCTTGGCTAGCGGAAGTAATAGCCATCACAGGAATAACTCCGGCCTGGCTCGTAGCTGGAGTCCCAATCGCCAGAAACACCCTCAGCTTTGAAGCCAAAGGGTAGTGCATATTTGTATGCAGCCGGCTTGATCCTAGCCATCATGATAGTGTCATCCCACTCTCCCGGGCGATCCTAATAGCTTTCATCATGGCTGGATATCCAATCAATGTGGGGAACCTCATGTCTCACCACATCTCCAAAGCAACCGGAAAAGGAGAAAGTTCCTACCCCTACCCCAACTTCATCACTATGTATCTCGAGGACCAAAGGGTAGAGGGGAGGCACTATGACACGAAGGTGAAGCCGAAGAAACCTTTCTCCTGGTATAGCCTCCAAGCACCGGACAACCCTAAAACAAAGGGTAAAGCCACTACCTCTACTGGCCAGTCTGAAGAGCCAAGGGTAGTGGCCACCGGGTCAGAACCTTCCACAGTAGCAGGACCTTCAGCTGCCATGCCTCCTCCTTCATCTGGGCCATCTATCACTGTGCCACTATCTGTGTCCTCATCTTCGACTTACCCGCAGACTACACTGCGGGTTTCTCAGACCTTATCAAGCATCAACAACTAGATGCAGGCAGCTACATCAAAGCTGTCTGTCCTATCCAGTGCATTAGCAGCACAGTCAGCCCTAGCACAGCTTCAGGTACCTTCGTCAGTAGAGGATTCATTGATGGAGCTTCTGTCTAACCCGAAGAAGCTCTTGGACAACCAAACAAAGATCCTGGAGACTTTGGATACTCATGGCAAGGTGATCAAGGATCTGGGCAAGCAGGTAAAGAAGATGAGAAAGACTCAGGCCTCAAAGGAGTCAGTGGAGAAGCTGAAGAGGGAGATAGAGAAGTTCACTTCTACTGGAGACATCCCATTTGACTTGCTTATGGAGGAGATTGCCCCACCAGCACAAGCAGCAGAGCATAAGGCAGACAGGGCTCTAGTTAGAAGATTTGTGGTCCCCCAGTCAAAGGATTTGGAGATCCAGTTAGAGGACCCGGAGGGAGCTGATGATCCGATGCAGTCCGAGGACCCCACTCATGTTCCCGACCCTATACAGACAGAGACCACATAGGGAGTTTTCTTTACTCTCTAACCTTTCCTTGANAAGTGAATATCTCCCATCCCGGGATATTTCTGAGGGGGAATCTACACAACCTCGACAAGAGGCCCAATCACAACCCTTTCGCCTAATCGATGAAGCTACATCCTCTTCTGGGTCATCTGATGGCTCAGAGGAAGGTAGTGAGGCATCGGAGCCATCTCCCCCACCTGCTGCAACTCCGGCCTCAACAGTTGCTCCTATCAATGTAGATAAGGATGATGAGGTCTCGGATGACGGGAGAGGGGGTGATACCAATGTGGGTGGTCTTGCTAGATCAAGGAAGACCGAGGTGTGGGAGGATAGATTCGTGAGCGAGAAAGCATATCTCAAATTCCGGGAATGGTGGCCCCAAAGGTCGCTCACCCTTGAGCGACAGTTTATAGAAAAAGATCTCCTTCCTCACAATCCAAATACCAAGAGACAGTTTGAGGAGAGAAAAGGGTGGAAGTACTTCACCAGCAAGGTTCCGGATGCCAATGAGTACCTTGTCAAGGAGTTCTACGCAAATGTTGCCCACATCAAAAAGGGCACCACTGTGACAAAGGTACGGAGCTTGAAGATACGGTTTGATGGTGACACCTTGAACAATTACGCCGGTTTTGAGGATGTGGAAGTTGTACAGTATTTGGAGAAGATGGCCCTAGATGAAGCAGCCCGGCCTTGGCTAGCGGAAGTAATAGCCATCACAGGAATAACTCCGGCCTGGCTCGTAGCTGGAGTCCCAATCGCCAGAAACACCCTCAGCTTTGAAGCCAAAGGGTAGTGCATATTTGTATGCAGCCGGCTTGATCCTAGCCATCATGATAGTGTCATCCCACTCTCCCGGGCGATCCTAATAGCTTTCATCATGGCTGGATATCCAATCAATGTGGGGAACCTCATGTCTCACCACATCTCCAAAGCAACCGGAAAAGGAGAAAGTTCCTACCCCTACCCCAACTTCATCACTATGTATCTCGAGGACCAAAGGGTAGAGGGGAGGCACTATGACACGAAGGTGAAGCCGAAGAAACCTTTCTCCTGGTATAGCCTCCAAGCACCGGACAACCCTAAAACAAAGGGTAAAGCCACTACCTCTACTGGCCAGTCTGAAGAGCCAAGGGTAGTGGCCACCGGGTCAGAACCTTCCACAGTAGCAGGACCTTCAGCTGCCATGCCTCCTCCTTCATCTGGGCCATCTATCACTGTGCCACTATCTGTGTCCTCATCTTCGACTTACCCGCAGACTACACTGCGGGTTTCTCAGACCTTATCAAGCATCAACAACTAGATGCAGGCAGCTACATCAAAGCTGTCTGTCCTATCCAGTGCATTAGCAGCACAGTCAGCCCTAGCACAGCTTCAGGTACCTTCGTCAGTAGAGGATTCATTGATGGAGCTTCTGTCTAACCCGAAGAAGCTCTTGGACAACCAAACAAAGATCCTGGAGACTTTGGATACTCATGGCAAGGTGATCAAGGATCTGGGCAAGCAGGTAAAGAAGATGAGAAAGACTCAGGCCTCAAAGGAGTCAGTGGAGAAGCTGAAGAGGGAGATAGAGAAGTTCACTTCTACTGGAGACATCCCATTTGACTTGCTTATGGAGGAGATTGCCCCACCAGCACAAGCAGCAGAGCATAAGGCAGACAGGGCTCTAGTTAGAAGATTTGTGGTCCCCCAGTCAAAGGATTTGGAGATCCAGTTAGAGGACCCGGAGGGAGCTGATGATCCGATGCAGTCCGAGGACCCCACTCATGTTCCCGACCCTATACAGACAGAGACCACATAGGGAGTTTTCTTTACTCTCTAACCTTTCCTTGATCTTATTTTGATATTAGCATTTAGGACAATGCTATCTTTTATTTGGGGGGGTGGTCCATTTTGACTTGGTGATGATTTGATAACATTGGTATGTAATAATTATGATACTATTTTTCTTTACCTTTACTTATCATTAGTTTCACTTTCGTTATTTTTCATTTTTGGTATGTATATAACTTTACCATTCGATGTATATATTCATTTCCATTTTTGTATATATACGTTTCACTCCATTATTGTACATATTCATTTTACTTTCCGTAGTTTACTTTATAACTTCTTTCGTATTTCTCCTTAATAGCTTAGCTTCTTATTTCCTTTAGTAGCTTATTTTTGAGTTTTTAGCTTCTTTTTACATTCTGCGTGATTAATAAGCCTTTGATTTTCTTAATGCCACGGTTCTTTCCAAAGGTGGATGTTGTGTGAACCGGGTGGTTGTTCCCAATGATGGATGGCATGACAACCTTCTTAAGGGATCGAGTCCGTTTTGTTTTTGTTTTGGTGTATATAGTAGTAGTAATAAATAAAAGTGTCTCAAGTAGGCTTCACTTGGTACTAACACATTTACCTTCGACCTCATGGTTAGAGACAAGTTGATTGGCAAAGATTGGCTCTAGTTGTGACCTTTAGACTCTTGCATTGGCTAAAACAATCATCGAGTGGTTTCCTCGAGCCATTTGTGATTTTAAATCTTAGCTAGGGTTGTTGTGGGCCCTCGACTCTGTTCTCTCTAACAATCCAGCGGCTCGAGAGGTGAGGTATTGAATTGCAAGTCCAAGTCCCGTGCCAAAAAGTCTAGAACTTGCCCTGAATGTTTGTCTAGGCAAAATTCTAAGTGTAGCTCGACTTGAAAAATGATTGTAGGCTCTCCTTGGTCCAAGTTGAACTTTGAAAGCTTCCGTAGCCTACCAATATGATATCCTTAGTTAACTCCTTTGAGCCTAAGCCTTTTTCATTCAATAGCCATATTACAAGCCTTTATCCGTCCTATAATGACCCTCTCTTGGCACCCAATCTTTCCTTAACATTCATGATGAACAATTGGCAAAAGCATAAGTTTGGAGGAGAGACGAGTAAATTGAAAGTGATAAAAGGTTCAAAGAAGAAAAAGAATTGTTGAAAAGGAAAGGCAAAGAAAAGGAAGAAAAGCCAAAAAGAAATACGTCAAAAAGAAAGAGAAGATTGAAGGGATTCAAAGAACATAATGATGAAAGGCAAGGAATGATGAGAAAAGGAGAAAAATGATTGTCATGAGTAAGAAAGAGTGACGGTTTGTCTCTCTAGTTCCCCTAAGGAAGAAGCAAAATGACTCAAAGAGTCAAGAAAGTATGAGCTGAAATGAGAAAATTGAGTGCTTAAGGAAAAATTAAACCATCATAGTTCGTTATGTCCTACCTTGATCCAAAAGCCTTCATTACATCCCTGCTAAAG
>AWOL01S0019797.1:2190-15768 GCA_000715115.1 Nicotiana otophora
TAGCATTCAGATGGCACCGTTCGAGGCTTTATATGGTAGGAGATGTAGATCTCCCATTGGGTGGTTCGAAATTGGGGAAGCAGATTTGATAGGGCCAGACCTTGTGCATCAGGCTATGAAAAAAGTTAAAATCATTAAAGAGCAGTTGAATACTGCTCAGAGTCGTCAGAAATCCTATTCGGATGTTCGTCGTAGGGATTTGGAGTTCAAAGAAGATAATTGAGTATTCTTAAAAGCTTTCCCCATGAAAGGGGTAATGCGATTTGGTAAGAAAGGAAAATTGAGTCCGAGGTATGTCAAACCATACAAAATCATTCAGAGGATCGGTGAGGTAGCATACAAGCTTGAGCTACCACCTGAGATATCATTAGTACACTCGGTATTTCATGTGTCTACGTTAAAGAAAGTAGTTGGAGATCCGGCACTCATTGTTCCGGTTGAGACTATTGAGGTAAATGAGAAATTGACTTATGAAGAAATTCCAGTTGCCATTCTTGATAGGCAAGTTCGAAAGTTGAGAAATAAAGAAGTTACATCCATAAAAGTGCTATGGCAAAACCAACAGGTTGAAGAGGCTACTTAGGAGGCTGAGGAAGAAATGAAAAAAAAGTATCCTTATTTGTTTGAATGACCATGTATTTATAAAGTTGTGATCTAGGAAAATTATAAGACTTACTTTTTATGAATTTTGTATCGTTTGAACAATTGGCGTTAAGGATGTTCCTTTCTGAAAATATATTGCTTATGTGGCCACAGTTGGTGTTGTTTTGTATTATGTTACGTCTTTGGAATATGTATATGTTGTTCGGATGTGTTTCTGGGGCTCTCTGACAGGTGGATAGGCCTAATTTCAAAGGAAACTCTAGCAAAATTTTTGAAAATTTAGGGAGTTAGTCAAATTTGGGGTTGCTGGTGCTTGGTATGAAAGACTGAGTTGCATAAGATGCTAATAACAGAATTTGACCCTCATTCGAGGATGAATGATCCTAAGCGAGGGAGAATATAACACCCCAGAAAATTTTAAAGTACTTAAGTGTAAGGCCTGATAAAATTTACAAAGAAAATAATGTTTCATGGTGCCGGACTATGCTTGCGTGTTTGAGGATTGGGTTGAATAATGCACGGGAAAGTAAAGGAAGATTTTTGGCAGAAAAATATAATTCTGTGGTCCATTATGCAACCGCAGAATCACTCTGCGCGCCGCATAATGGCCGCAGAAGCGAGCACGAGAAGGGCCCGTCCGAGGAAATTATGCGGTCGATTATGTGACCGCATAACTATTATGCAGTGTATTATGTGATCGCATAACAGTTATGCGGACCGCATAGTGACCGCATACACATGCAGATTTTGGCCAACTTTGGACACCAATATGCGACCGATATGCGGTCCGCATAACTATTATATGCGACCGCAGAATCTATTCCAAAGCTTCATTTTTGGATTTTTAAAAACCCGACCCTATTTCGTTAAATATACTCTTTGGGTCATTTTTGAGCTATTATCTGATATTTTAGAGTGAGAGAGGGTGCCCTAGAGTGAGAAAGTGTTCTCCAATAATTGTTCTTCAATTCTTGTCCAATTTTTGGAAGATTGAGAAGGGAAACTCACTAGGTCTTCATCCTAGAGGTAAGATTCTACACCCTAACCCTCAATTTCGAATTTTGTATAGAAATGGATAATAAGCAAGATAATTTCTGGGCAAGAGGGTTGGTTATATTACATACATGTGTTATCAAATGGTGTAGAAAGATTGTTGAGCTAAAAATGGTAAAGGTTGGGTTGTGGGATGATGGAATCCTCCATGAAAGGATCTTAAAACCTTAATGCACATCTAGTGTTTGATAAAATGCTCAAATGAGCTAAAACCATGATCATCTTCCTAATTTTGGTTCAATTTGTTATATTTCTAAAATAGATTGAAGTTGCTAAGAATTTCGGAATATTTAGAGTGTAAGGAAGCTCAAGTGAGGTATGTTGGCTAAACTCTTCTCTTAGAATTGAATCCCACGATATTCATGTAAATTATTTATGTCCCGAGTGATTCATTATGAAATTGGCTATTCCGAGTAAGATTGGGTTGAAAGATATATGTTCAACAAGCATCCCAAATGCTTTATTCATGTTATGTTACCAATTGAGGATGTGTTAAAATATGGGTTGTGCATTAATAATGTTTCGACTTTAAGTCAAGTTCAAATGAAGGCAATTATGCCAAATTTTGTGAAATATCTCTATGTGCATTAGACTCTAAATTGCTCACATGTGTACTACACACTTGATTTGAATTGTGTTTATTGTTGATGATGAGGATGATATTTGAAATTGATAATGTGAGCATGAAATACTAAATATGGCCAACGTGCCAAGAATGATCTTATAATTATGGCTACTAGTGCCAATGAAATGAAAAGATGTGAAAGTATTATGAAATGTGATGATTGATATAAAAAGGTTGATGTCTCAAATAAGACGGCCTAGACGATCGGGTCGTGATCGGACATCATGCCGCACACATGGTGGTGATTGTGTTGGAAATTGTAATTGAAATTGTGATTGTGGTTGATGTCCCTAATGGATAGCCTAGCCGATCGGGTCGTGATCGGACTCCGTATTAAAGACAGTGATATTGATATTGGGAGAAATTGTGGTTGATGTCTCTAATGAGATGGCCTAGCCGACCGGGTCGTGATCAGACTCCGTGCTAAGAGTACGGTGGTACCGGTTTTGTGAATAATAGTTTTGTGAATAATGGTATTGTGGACAATGGTATATCGATACTAAAAATCTCTCAATTTGAGATATGGGAATTAATTTGAACACTGTCTTGATCCTAAATTGAGGTTTGATGTTGATTAAGGCTTTCATTGATATTATGATAATCTTATTTGTATTATTTGTTATTTGTATTGAGAGCGTGTTTAGTTATACATACTAGTGTTATTCGACAGTACTAACGTCCCTTTTGCTGGGGGCGCTGCATCTTTCAATGGATGCAGGTGGTTCCACAGCAGGAGATATTGATTAGTGATAGCAGTGCACCTTTTTCTCAACTGACTTGGTGAGCCCCACTTCATTCCAGGGTCATGAATCTTTTGTACTTTGTATATTCTGTTTGAGGTATAACCGGGGCCTTGTTGCCGGCATTATCATTGTACTCTTCTTTATCTATAGAGGCTCCATAGACATAGTGTGGGTTGTGTATTGGTGTTGAAAAAAGACAAACTATATTATGTTGTGGTTGTATTACTTGTCCATTTGAGACTTTAAAAATGATGAAACTATTGGTAAGAAATTGATAATTGCAGACATGGCCACTTTATTATTTAATTAAGGAAAACATATATTCTCTTTATTAATGAATAAGTTTGGATAGAAAGAATCTAATAGGCTTGTTTGGTCGGATTCACTCGGTTGAGCGCCGGTCGCGCTCCTCGATTTTTGGGGCATGACAGGTTTTTGCTAACTCGGGTATTTTCTCACTTTGAGGTCCCACGGGGAGAAGGAAAGAAGGGGACCAAAAATAATTTATTTGACAGAGCGACATTGGTAGAGTGTGATCTTCTAGATAAAGAATTGGGTGCCTAGAGTAAAAGTCTGATCACCTAGCTGATCAATGAGTTGAAAGAGCCCAAGGAGAAGATTAAGAGGTTGAATGCGGAGATGGTCTCTTTGAAGAAGGAGAGCAAGCATCTGAAGGAGAAAATATTGAGAGATCAAGAGGTTGCTACTGTCCGTCTTGACCGACTGCTACAACTTGTATCTCCTATCCATTCTTCTAGTAAATAAACCCGGTCCTTAGTCCTGTCTTTAGCCCAGTCCAGTTCTAGTATAATACCTTTTTTGTATATGTGGTATTTGATCATGTAACCATATTTTGGTCTGGGCTCATAAAGGATTAATGTGGTATAAAAGTTTAATCAATGAATATAATTTTATTTTTTTTGTTCGATTTGTTTCTCAAAAGATGGATAATATCATTAGATTAAACGTTTGAATTCTTGAGATTATGCATATGCTAGTGTAGCCTGGGTGACCATGAGTTTAATATTTCTTAATTCTCACTTTTGACTTTACTAACACTTTATTTTTTTTATGATGCCAAAAGGAAAAAGTTAAGGATGTGCTTATAACTGATCAACAAATAATGAATATGGTATTTATGTTATGTTGATGTGATAATCTGATGATTGATTAAGGAGTCTACCTACAAGAATAATTGAATCTATCTTGTTCCTATACCAAGCCATCTATAGGGTTGCAATGAATGAAAGGCTAGTCCTTTACACTTAAGCAAAATAGATACTTTGGAGAGCATGAACTGACTATGAAACTGGTTCTTAAGGGAGAAGTTGCACATGAGTTTGTCATTATCAAAAAGAAAAAATTTATTGGATGAGACTAATTTGTATTGATGACTAACAAATGTTTGCAAAAGAACCAGGACGCTTGAAGTTTGTTGATTAGAAGCTGAAGGTCGTTTCCTAGTGCAAGTTAGTTCGAGCTGGAAAAATGATTCTTGCAGATACAGAAAGATTCTGTTCGTGCACTATAAGAAAAATAATAGTTGAAGAAATTTGTGTTCAATATGGATTAGTTACTTATGAAATACTTGCATGGAAAGGATGGCGCGTAAAATAAGTCTTTTAAGGAAAGAAAATAGAATCTTTTTAGGATTTATTTTCCTTAAGAGGTAACTAATTTATTTTAGGTCTTGGAGCTAAAATTGAAAAAGAATTCGGCTAGCCTCACTCCTATATAAAAGCATCATATTGTTGCCATTGAAGATTAACGCTATTCACACCATTTCAAAAAATTGCTTTTGGCAAATAGCAATTCATAGAAAGATATTCCGTCATAGTTTCAAGCTGCACAACTGAAGAACCTGTTCCTGAAGATGAAGTTTTTAGTCCTTTAGCTGTTATTAAGTCTTGATTCATAGCAAGAAGTTGCTTTTAGCAAATAGCAATTCATATTATGCTTATTGAAAAGTGTAATTGTTGATGAGTAATTCTTGAGAGTTTATTTTACTTTCTAAGCTAGAGTTAGTTAAAAAAAATGGTTGCTACAATTGGATTGATTGTAAGGGTTAAGGTACTAAAGTTAGTCCCTTTGGTTATTCCGTTGTAACCTAAATCCGCTCTTTGACGTTAGTGAAGTTTTGAGACAAATAGGGTATGCCGTAATTTTTACTTCTTTGAATAAGGAGGCTTTCCACGTAAACTTATTGTGTACTTTAACTTTCACACTTTACTTTCTGTTTGTGTCTGAATTACTTAAGTTAAAGAACCAAGTTATTTGACAAGCGAAAATTGAGCAAGACACAATTCACCCCTCTTATATTTAAGTGCATCCTAAAATAAAAGTGTTGATGATGGTGAATGTTTATTGAGTTTTTTTTTCTTCGACCAATTTTTATTGAGTTGATTAAGGAAGTAGGTAGACCTTTTGTTTCAAAGATAAATGCTAAATATGTCAAAGCTTTAAAACATGGACTAAAAAGAAAAAAAAGTGATTTGCAGTTAAAAATGGAGTCGGATGATGTAGAGCTCATGCACAAGGCATCTTACAACGTAAGTAGAAATGGCGTGGGATAGTCACTTCTTAACATGGTATTTAGTTTTTATTCAATATTTTTAATGCTCAGCAAAAATAGCCACTACTCTATTAAAATTAATACGAAAAGACGTTTTTACCTTTTTTTCATGAATGCTATGTAAATATTAAGGACATGGTGTCCTTAACATTTACACTGCACATATAAAGTTAAGGACGCCATGTCTTTAATATTTACACTGCACATATGAAGTTAAGGACATAATGTTCTAAAGTTTAACAACAGAAAGTGCAAATACAGGACACTTTGTCCTTAATATTTACACAACATTCATGAAGTTAAGGACACCATGTCCTTAATATTTACATAACACTCATAAAGTTAAGGACACTATGTCCTTAACATTTACAGTGCACACATGAAGTTAAGAACACCATGTCCTTAACATTTACACTGCACATATGAAGTTAAGGACATGAGGTCCTAAAGTTTAACAAGAGAAGGTGCAAATACAAGTTAAGGACATTATGTCCTTAACATTTGCAATGCACACATGAAGTTAAGGACACCATGTCCTTAACATTTACACTGCACATATGAAGTTAATGACATGATGTCCTAATGTTTAACAACGGAAGGTGCAAATACAAGACACTTTGTCCTTAATATTTACACAACATTCACGAAGTTAAGAACACCATGTCCTTAATATTTACACAGCACCCATGTCTAGCACATGAGTATTTTCGTCCGGGCGGGTAAAAAATTATTAAATACTGGCTAAAGAGTAAATACATTTTAAACAGTGATTAAAAAGTAAAGACATCTCTAATTAATGGCTAACTGTGCACTTCCCCGGAAGTAGAAATGCTAAGGCACCTTCAGTGGATTTTCAATATGAGGCCCTTTTCATTGAATGGAAATCCTATTGCACGGACAAGAAAAGCATGAGAATTAATTTCTAACTGGTAAGCTGCAATAACAACTTACTAGCAAATAAAGGAGAGAGCTGCTTTTTTTTTTTTTTTTTTTTTTTTCTATTAGAGAAGCGAGCTTATTATAGTTGTTTCTAAATTTTTTCTATTAGAGTCGCGAGCTTATTGTAGTCAGTCCTATGGGAAAAACCTTGCTAGTTGCTATTATCCCGCATGTACTGAGACATATTCCACTCTTACCTAGCTGCTACCATTAGAAGCAAGTATGATAGATAAAACTTCTCCGAACTTCTTAGGAACATAATGTATAAAAGGAAAGGAGCATCCTTCATTTCCAAACTTTATTTCTATAGTAATTTTTCCAATCCCCGCTCTTTTCTTTTGAAAAAATAGACTTTTTATATTACATTGAGGGATAAAGGAAGGGAAAGGGAAAAGGGGGACAGTGAACTGAACCAATACTAATCCAGAAGAACAAATAAAATCTCCGTTTCCTTGTATAACAAGAAAGTCAAACATTGTACCAAAGCTTTCTATTAGTGCTAGGAAAGTTAGAACACATTGCAATCATGTTAAACTGTGCATTTTTCTTTGATAACACCATTGGGAGTATCAGTAATCACAGTCAAAGTAGGCTTCTCACTTGTTGGAACTTCACCAGGTATCAGAAGAGGCTCCAAGGAATCTACAATATCTCTCATTAAAGGTCGTGCTTTTGGGTTGCGATTTAGGCAATGATAAGCAAGCATTGCAGCCTTATGAACAGCTTTTGTGGGATAATCTCCATCGAGTCTTGGATCTATAACGTTGAGCAACTTTTTCTTTTCTCTAAGCAATGGTATAGCCCAATCAGTAAGGTTTTGTTCTCGGGCTGGTTTGGATTTGTCAAGCGATTTTCTTCCCGTGAGAAGCTCGAGAAGTACAACACCAAAACTATAAACATCACTCCTAGGAGTCAAGTGCCCTGTAGATAGAGAAGAAGCATTAGCTGCGATAAAGATATAAAAACAGCATTTAGACCAACTACTGAATATCACTCAAGGATGACAGTATGACTATTATGATTCTGTCGGCGCTTCTTTGCCAAACACAGCAACTGCGTATTTTCAGCTTCAGCACTTCTATCCGAACACATAACTGCGCATTCTTAAATTCAATCCAGCATTTGAAAAGTGCCTCTCATCATGTGGTGCTTAAAAGTTCAAATTTAGCTAAGCCAAAGGGTCCTATGCTGTTTTAATCGGATGAAATATTTGCACATATGCTATTAAGAGAGACGATAGGTTTCTAAAGAAAGATTAGCTTACCTGTCATAATATATTCAGGGGCAGCATATCCGTAGGTTCCCATTATGCGAGTAGAAACATGAGATTTGTCCCCAACTGGTCCATCTTTTGCCAGGCCAAAATCAGAGAGTTTTGCATTGTACTCCTGTATATATAAAAATTTCACGTATTATCCCTCAAAGCTGAAGCAATTGGTCTGAAATGATGCATGAATGAAATTCACATGTAGAAAACTTACCACATCTAACAGGATATTAGATGTCTTAAAATCACGATAGATAACAGGTTTCTCAGCTTCATGCAGAAAAGCAAGTCCTTTAGCCGCACCAAAGGCAATCTTCATTCTAATGGACCATGGAAGAGGAAGTAATACTCCTGCAACCAAGAAAACTTTGCATAAGCATCGTGACATCTAATACGACTCATCGAAAAACAAAGACAAATTTTAAATTTGAAAACAGGATAATGTAGATAAGAAACATCCATTCATGAAATTATAAGCCTAACTTAATTGATACTACCATTTACTAAATACTCTAATGAGGGAACATATCTTGAGGAATCTATGCTTCAGAAACAATTCAAATGCTTTAGAAATTTGTTCTCTGCATCTAATGTATACTCTACAAGGTAAAGGTAACAAACCAAGTAGCAACATAAGAAGATGTAATTCGGATTCTATTACAAGAAAAGATTCTAGGCATGCTGACTGTTGACAAATTAGAAAGCTAGTTGCCCAAATTCCTTGATCAAGCCAATGTGGAAAATAACTCGTATTATCCTCAAACAGCAGAGGGGAAATTAATTATTAAAGAGGAGTCATAAAAATGTAAATTCTTTTTTTTTTCTTTTAGAAAATTAGTGTTCAAGAACCCTGTCCAACAAGGTGAGCAACATGATAACTTAATGCTTGAGCAATGGATAGAAGTTCTGCCAAAATATACCAATCATTTTAGGGTAAAAGGTACTCAAGTATGCTGGTGAAATTCTTGAAATAGACATGTCTTACAAATTAATTTTCATTTTACACTTTCTCATATAGAAACAGAAAGAAGGGAGCCTTGGCGTAACTGGTAAAGTTGCTGCCATGTGACCAGGAGCTCACGGGTTCGAGCCGTGAAAACAATCTCTTGCAGAAATGTAAGGCTGCGTACAATAGACTCTTGAGGTCCGGCCCATCTCCGGATACCGCGGGAGCTTCGTGCACAAGGCTGTTTTTTTTTTTTTATAAAAGGTTTTCTCCATAGGAGAAAATTTTCCAAGTAAGATTAAAAGGTTTTCTCCATAGGAGAAATTTTTCTTTTGCAGTGAAGAGTAGGGGATCGTGATTGGTCATTACATAAAATGATAGTGATTGACTGATTGTATAGGGTCAAAAAGGGGCCACATATGCACTGATCCAGAATATCATGGAAAAACTTTTCTTTTCCTTCTTTTTCCCTTTTGCTTTTACTTTTTAGGAGGTATTCTATACAATATTATTTGAAAGTAGCTCCACTTAAAGATATTATCATAGTTTACGCTTGTCCAATGGTCCCCCTTAGGCAAGACTATCACTTCCCATGCCTGAGAAAAATGAACACTAATCATAGCACAGCTTAATGGGAAATGATATCATGAAAGTACATCCAGACTCATGTTAGATATTGGAGATAGAAGGTAGGTACGGATTTCAAATTAGCGTATGGGCACGCCAAGTTAAATAAAATAATAGTTAGGTGTAAGGGGTTGCTCTAGCGATAAACACCCTCCACTTCCAACCAAGAGCTTGTGAGTTCGAGTCACCCCAAGAGCAAGGTGGGGAGTTCTTGGAGGGAGGGAGCCGAGGGTCTATCGGAAACAGCCTCTCTACCCCAGGGTAAGGGTAAAGTCTGCATACACACTACCCTCCCCAGACCCCACTAGTGGGATTATACTGGGTTGTTGTTGTGGTGTAGGGCTTAGGAGGAATGGGATCAGGATGCACTTTAAAAGTTTTTCCTAATGTCCAGATCAGCCAATCTTCGAATATGTCTTGAACGACTTTCTTCTAGAACTCTTTCATTACTACGAATACAAATCATGAAAATGAACAAGTGTCACATTCTAGAAAAGAACTGAAAATACTTACTTGAGAACAAATTGTTTTCAACACTTCCCCTAGCCATATACTCGTATATAAGAACCCGATGATCAGCTTCACAGCAGTAACCGATCAACTTTACCAAGTTTGGATGCGAAAGTTGGCCAAGAAATATCACTTCAGCCTAACAGATACGAAAAAAGAGGAGTGAAAAATCTGTTCAGACAATTCGCGGAAACTTCAAAACCTTATGGAAAAATTTTCGGCTAATTACCAGCCATTCCCTGTGACCCTGATAACTATTATCTCCATCATGAACCTTAACAGCAACTGTAATTGGTTGGAATCCTTCCCTTAAATCTTCAGTAACATATCCTTTATAAACATTGCCAAATCCTCCTCCCCCGAGCATGTAATCTTGTCTAAAGTTGCCAGTCATTATTTTAAGTTCATCGAAGGAGAACGCGATCAATGGATTTGTAGCTGAACTACGGCGCAGGTCTTCTACTTCTTCAGGATTTGAAGGCATCTTAGTATGATCTATCCTTGCTTTTTGCGATGGACTCTGATCCTTAGGAGACTCTGAGGGGAAGTTAAAGTGCAAAACGATATATTCACCATTGTTGACATTTATTTGAATAGTTCATGAATCAGAGAAGTTAACTTTTAAGTGGTTTATCTCTTTCTCAAATTACCTATCAAGTGAAGCATCAGATAATCTAATGACGTGAGAAACCTGGTAAAAAGCTCTAATTAAAATATTTTGCATGTTAAGGATGCAACATAAAAAAATCTATTGCATAGTGTTATTCCAGATCACATTGATTAAACAATTTAAAGAACATGCATCTTTCACACCAGAATGAAAGCTACCTGTTAATTTAAAATAGAAAATAATTGATTCGAGAACATAAAACTTGGCAAAGCCTGTAGACTGTTGTCACTAAAATGATAAGAAAACCATTCCGTTTAAGTACATATCGTACAGCATAGAGATTTTTTTCCGCCCTCCAATCTACCCTCCGGTCCATTTTAGTTGATTTTTTTGGCTGTTTTCACATATTTAAGGAAATAATATTTTAACATTAATTAATAAAAAAGTTGACCATATTAACCTTTATTATCTTTTCAATTTGTTAATTGAAACTATAACACATACTCAGAGACTCTTTACAGCAAGGTCAATTTTGAAAAAAAAAAAATTAATTTCTTTTTGATATCTTAAGAAATAAAATAGTGGAGACAACAAAGAAAATGCCAAAAAAACAATTAAAGTGGACCGGAGTGGGTATAAACCGTCAATGCCAAATATGAAACATCCTTATCCATTTCATGGAAAGAAAAACCATTTCATTTAAGTACATGTTATGCAACATAAAGATTTTTTTCCCCCTTCTAATAGCTGAACGTCCATGAGTGAAAAGTTAAGAAAATTATAAGGTGCATAATTTCGATAGGATTGGCAAATATAAAACAAAATTGGTACTCAAGGACTAAAGAGTTCTCCTCTTGAGGCATACATATAACATATATGAACCAAAAAGTAGAAAAGAGAAATTCTAAAGGCAGAGCACTTGCAAAGCTTTTGAATTTTGCAGTGGACTGAAAGTCTGAAACTAGTATATGAATTGACAGTTGAAAGGATAAAGTACAATTCTATTATTAAGAGTTAAAAGATGAAAAGGTGAACTTTAATCCAGGATATATTACAGGATTTGAAACAAAATAGTAAAATTAATTTAGTAAAAGACAAAAGATGAAAAAGAAAACCAGTATATAGAAGAGTCTTAAAAGCAGAAACCCCTTTCCTTTTTCCAACTTTTTTATATGTTGCAGTTCTTGCCAAGCATACTGAAACTATTGAAACCCAAATACTTAGAAAATAAACGTGGAAAAGAGAAAAGAATCTTAGTATATTCTTTACTCTCTCAAGTCTAATAATAAGTGATATTTTGACTTTTTTTGTGGTCCAAAATAAATAATTTTTTCAGATTTCAAGAATGAATTAATTATTTTTTTTGGAGTAAAAAATGTTGGAGTATGCGTCAGGATTATTTATGTGAAAAGGTAGTAAAAGTTAATATGATCAATTTCATTGCTATTTAATATTAAAATATGATCAATTTCATTGCTAATTAATATTAAAATATGATCAATTTCATTGCTAATTTCTTAATATATGTGAAAACAATCAAAAAAATTACTTATTTTGGACCGGAGGGTATGTTAGAGTGATATTACTAACAATCTTTATTACTGTAGAAAATAAAGGGAACATTGGAAAAATCGTCCAAGAAAAAAGATCATTAAAAGAGCCAATAAAAACAAATTAAGACCAAGAATTATTAAAAAGAGAGCTAATATTACTAAGGAGTCACAAAAGCCAGAGAATTATTAGTCCTCTGCTTTGGAAAAACAAAATGAATGTGTCAGACCGAAAAATAGCAGAAACAGAAACATAGAATATATAGATAAAACATAGTGAGCTAATGATCAACACAAAATAGAAAGAAAGAAGACTTTAGAAGAAAGACTGACCAGATTTTGCATTAGAAGAGACTCTGTATATTGAAGGTTGCCCCCCACAGCAGCAATTACCCATTATAGAACACAGCCAAAGTAAACAAACCCCACTTTCTCAAAAACAGAACCCACCCATTAGAACTCACTAAACAACCAGGCCAAAAACGAAGATAAACAAGAAAATTAGCCCAAAACCAAAGAAAAAGAAAAGATCTTTAGAGGGAAAGAAGTGGAAAAGTGAAGGGAACTTAATGAAGAAATGAACTAACTAGTAGTAGTAGTAGTAGCAGCAGCTTGTTTGTTGCATATTTGTGTGTGAAAACTGAAAATGGATTTTGTTTCTTTTTCTAGGTGACAATGATGGAGAGAAATGAGAAGAAAGTGGGGGGTTTGTGAGTGGAAGTGGTGTTGTGTTGTCTTTGGCAGAAACAAGAGAAGGCTAGTTGTATTGTTGTTGGGATTTTTTTGTGCGCCTTCACTTTTCACTATTTCTGTTGGGTCTTAGTGCGTCCACCGTATTTAAAAATGAAAAAACTTATTCAAGCTTTATATTTTTATCAATAAGTTTAATTTTTTAATAGACCTTACCCAACGCAAATTCTAATTAATTGAAACCCCAATAAATAACACCGGAAGAAAAATCAACACAAAAAAATCACTTTTAGGTTTCATGATAAGTTTTAATCAAATCACATTAAGCTATCATGGACAACCAATAAATCGTGATAGAAGACATATTGAATTGATTATGAGTTTATGTTCTTTGTGTTACTTTTCCCCCAATATTAGAAGATGTACAACAACATATAACTCTCCGTACTAAATATTGTCAGATGTCTCTATAATAACATTATAAAAGTAAGTTTTCTCGAAATTAATTTTTTATATTATATTTTATCTTTGTATAATAGCTTTTATCTATAAAAGCAATATACATCTTTATAATTACCCTCCTATAATAGTCATGTAGAATCTCTAAGATCACAAATAACAACAACAACAACAACAACCCAGTATAATCCCATTAGTGGGGTCTGGGGAGGGTAGTGTGTACGCAGAACTTACCCCTACCATGGGGTAGAGAGGCTGTTTCCAAATGACCCTCGGCATCCTTCCCTCCAAGAACTCCCCACCTTGCTCTTGGGGTGACTCGAACTCACAACCTCTTGGTTGGAAGTGGAGGGTGCTTACCATCAGAGCAACCCACCTTGTCAA
>AWOL01S0019797.1:16663-27421 GCA_000715115.1 Nicotiana otophora
GACCCTCGGCATCCTTCCCTCCAAGAACTTCCCACCTTGCTCTTGGGGTGACTCGAACTCACAACCTCTTGGTTGGAAGTGGAGGGTGCTTACCATCAGAGCAACCCACCTTGTCTAGATCACAAATAACAAGTTTACTCATTTTGACCTCAATATAGTGCTACTTGGATTGAGATAGAAGATTCAACTGTTAAGCCCTTAGATTGCTTCAAATACCCTTTTGTTGAAATTTGGACACAAATTTTCACCAATTCAAGCGTTATATCGCTAGTAAGAGACTAGAATCAATAAAACAAAGCTACAATTACCGAGTTCTTCCGTCAATCTTGAAATTGTTTAATCTTCTAATAGCTTTAAAATGTGTGCCTTAGAGTTTAAATCTTTGTATATTTAGTTATGAATTTATTAATAATGTATTAGCTTTCTTTAATATTTAATTAGTGATTTGAGTATATAAATTTTTATATTTTTCTTATCTTTTATATGTAACATTAAAAGAAATTGATCTTTGGATAATGTTTATTTATAAACGCCAAAATATATCTAAACATCAAATATTGTTATATGTGTATAACAACCATTCATTATAAATGTCAAAAACATATCAAAATAAACGATGTTGTTACAAAGATGTTTGACTGTTTGATATGTTAACAAACAGTAACATGCATTAATCGATTGAATTTGTATTGATAATATAAAAAACTTTAAGTTATTATAGTTTATGACTTAAACTCATTAATTAGTAATTAAAACGTATAAAAAGAACACATATCATATATTCACTAATAGGTGTAAATACCGAGTGAATAAAACTTTTTTTTTATTCATATCACATATCATATAAAATTATGTATATATAACTTAAACTCATTATTAATTATAATAAAGTGATTAATTAAAGTGTATAAAAAGGCACATATATGTGTTTATTTGGTTTGAGTAAATATCGGATAACTATAAAAACGAATTCGAATTTTGATTCCTACCAATCCTTTGGTATCATTCCCCAGCTTTCTCTGTCATAGCGTGCGCCTATACCTTTTTTTCTCCTCATCCCACGCTTTGTTCTCCATCTAGCATTTCTGATATTTCCTTTTCCCAAACATTTGAACGTGTAACCAAACTTTGCTGCCCCTACCATTTTCCTTCCCTTCTTCTATTGCTTCCTTTTAAATTTAATGTCATTTTCAGTAGTTTTGTATCTCAATATATTACTCCTACTTAGTTATTAAATTAATTATGTCTATTCTTAATGTATCTTTTATTACTTTTTATTAGCGTCATTTCGAAATAGTGAATAAAGTAGATCCCATCATATTTAAGTTTCTAGAAGAAGTTGCGATAGCTGAGGTTCCTATATTGAAAACTAAATTATACTGCTAACGTAATTCTAAGTTTTCAGTATAGAATATACCTCCCAAAAGCATCTACATTTGGTATGACAAATTGTTACTGAAGAAATATGTATTACCTTTTTTTTTTGTTTTTGGTAGGAGAGGAAACCCGTCGCCGTTACAACCTCTGCCACAGCCTCTGCCTTTCGGGTGAGTACTCTGTGGTGAGCACTTTGTGCGCACTGGGTAAACCTCCCTCTGTGTAATAGCCTGCAAACCACACAGAGGATGTAAAACACACTAGGCAAGCTCGGTAAATGTTACCTTTTAGATATTAGAAACATCATGTTTTTGAAATCCAAACAAGTAATCAATTTAGATTGTCTAACACTTAAAAAAATATATACCTTAACGCATGTGCAACTTGAGACCATTGAAATGTATATCCAGATCAGGGCTCTAATAAGTGTTTGTTTTCTAAATTATCTTGCATTTGGTTAAATTACTTTGGTAAATCTATTATGAACTAATATGACATATATAAAGTCGCTATTTGTTATTTTTTTTATTTCCCGCCCAGTGTCCGGCACCCGCATTGGAGTCCGACTATATCCGGATTCGTATCTCGTAAGGCCTATTTAAGGGGGAAGCGCTCCCTAACATGATTTTTTTCATACTCAAGGCTCGAACCCGAGTCGCTATTTGCACTAATATAATATCAACATGGTCTTGAATTAAAAAGCAATAAATTAACATTAAATCTTTTATTCAACAAAAGAAAAATATAAACATAATGAGCTGGGGATAAAACATAGCCGCGTTAGTTAAAGAAAGAGAAGGAAACAGAAAAATGCAAATGCATGGAAGTTGAGGAACAACCTTGACGTAAAGACACTGGAAAGAAGGGTCTATGTAGGGCAAAAGAAGACGAAAACCCTCAAAATCCCGCGATTAATCTTAATCCTTTATCCAGTAATTAAGTCCCTGTTATTTACGCCATCAATCAAGAATAATGTCGACTTTAAATAAGGTTGTTTATCCATCACTAAAAGTTTTTGGTTGAGCATTGAAATATGTAATTAAAAAGGCTATCCCTAATGAACTATTTACATAATCATGCAACACTATGACGGATCTATGATTTTAAAGTTATGAGCGCTCCTCGATAAAATTTTTAAAAGAGGAGGAAAAAAGAATTTATAGTTATGAATGCTCACTCAATATTTATCCAAATCTTTTTATAATTGCCTATGAAAATTTACTAAATCTGGTCAATAAAGGTAATGAGTGCTTGAGCACCCTAGATGACCATGTAAATCCGTCACTCACTCGGGGAAATAAAACATGAAAAAAAGCTAGGCATATAAGGCAACAAGCTTAGACCTTAATAATAATACTGTCTTAAAGTTGTGTGCGATTAGACTCAAGACAAATAAAATCGATAATTACTCGGGTATATTTACCCGCCCCGATGTTTATAGCAAAATTTATAACTTTAGTAGTTCAAATTAAAGTAAAAATACACATTAAAATAACCATGCATGCATAGTTAAGTGATGAATTTGATTGCATATCTTTTGTTCATTAGTTACATGTAAATTTGTTTTGCCATTGCCACGGGTATAAAAAGATACATATGAACAGAGGCGGGCCTACCTTGCCGCTTGAGGGGTCCCGTTAGTCTCGACAGAAACTCTCTCTCTCTATATATATAGTTTCTTTGACCCCTTAAAATTTACTTATGCCCCCACATAAAAGCTTGAATGGATGAGTGGTTGAGTAGAGTACTTAAGTTTTCTCCCTTCCGTGGTTGACGTGGGTTTGAAACTCATGTTTCTCTTCTTTCTATTTTACTTATTTGAATTCAACATAATTTAAATTTAATAGCAAACTGACTTTTTTTAAAAATCTTTTTTCTAAATTCGATTTTAGTTTAGTATTAATACATAGTGGTCAACTTAATTAATTTTATTCTTTTTTTTTTAATTTCACCCTTCAAATCAAAAACCTCAAATTGCAACTTATTGTTCCACACGTAAAAAAAACAAAAATACAAATCATTTCTGACACAAGCTTCTTTAACAATCACTTCGATAAAGTAGAGGACATCGTCAACTCTGACTCCACTCCACGACGGCAACTGAGAGTTTGAGACTCTTTTTTAATTCTTTGACTACTAATACACCCTTAAACTTGATTTTTATGTGTAAGTTTTTGATAATTTTAAAGTTAGAATACCCTTTTGATCACTGACTTCTTTTTTATATATTTGAGAAAAAACTAGAAATTTTGAAGTTTGAAATAGGCTTAAATCAAACACATTCCTTTTCCGTAACACCTATTTTATCATTAGTAATTAGCATATGGAGAAGCACTTAGATTAGTCGTCGAATAAAACAATGGCGGAAATTGTTGGTACAAATGGACTACATATATTGACGAACAACGATCATCAATGGATGACATCAGACTTAGTTACGTTATAAGAAATTAGAAAGTACACAGCTGAGTTTGTCGGAAAGCTAAGGTTTAACAATCACCGCATCAAAAAAGTCAGGAATGACGGTATGATTGTATCGGGAATCTTATAAGTTGGTTAATTACCTTAACTTTTATCTTATCAGCGTGGATTGGAATTCCAATCTAATAATCTCCTTTTCATTTTCCCTTCTCCTTCCCGCCTTCCCTTTAAAAAACATACATTGTATTTGTTTACCCGAAAAATGGATAGAGTTGAATTTATACGCAATTCCGAGAATATGTGGCGTAACCTAACACCAAATATAAGGATAAATAGAAATGTAAATATAGATTGCGAAGAATGCAAAATAGATAAGGTTATCACGAACAATGAATCTTAAGATTCAACAAATAGAATCAATCTAAGATATCTGAAAGAACGATTCTTTACTGTAGAAAAATATAGCACTTTTATTACAATGTAAACCTGAGAAAACTTATTTTACAGAAATGGTAACCAAGCTCTTTTATAGTGGAGGGATTTGGTTCTAAGCATAATAAAATAAACATTCAGTGGGAGACCCATGATAAGTCAGCTTTTCCATGATTTCTACCAAGATTCTCTCTAGTGGGATTGCAACGGCTTTTGTCTGCGAGCTCGATCTTGTTTAGAACCCTCAATTTTGGTTTGAGCTTGATTTTGGCTCAAACTCGTGATCTTGGTTCGAGCCCGATCCTGGCTCGAGCCCTCGAATTGATTCGAGGTCAATGTTATTTGGTCTCTGGATTATCAGCATGATAGATCTACTCTGCATCATGGTTCGATTTCGATTCGAGCTTGATGATGATATCGAACTCGACACGGATTGGCCTTTTCAGGTTCGAGGTTAGTTTGTTCCACCTTCGGGGTCTTACTTCGATAGATCATCGTTCGAACTTGATCGGACGTGCTAAGGTCGAAACCTATTTCGACCGTATGTAGATAGTCCCCCCGTTTCTCAAAAAGAATGTGGCGAGAAACGATATAATTTTTTAACAGTTCGATCGGATTATAACCTGTTGTTTCCATCGGGTTCGACCATGACACATCTGGTAGCTGTCCCGTCGGTTTAGTCTTTCAAGGCATTTAATGAATGTCAAGCGGTGGTCGGCCACTGCTGATACTGAACCGCCATCGCTTGAACCTATAAATAACCCTTTCTTTTATCTTTTACCACATTTACATCTTCTATCTTCCAAATTTCCCAAGTTCTTCTTCGTACTCTCCAACTTACCAGTAAATCTGTGATTTCTTTCTGCAAAAGCCCCTCTTCAGTTCTACCAAATCTTTGTTACTTTCTTCTATTCCTCACCTTTGAATTCGAAAATGGCGAAAACATCGCAAACCATTCCTATGAAAGAGAAGGCTTCATCTTCACAGTGTGCCGCCGATGAGACACCGGCAGAACCACGGCCTGAGGAGTGTGTTCCCGGGGCGTGTGAGCCGGTATCGAGGTACATGTGTTCGATAACCGAGAAGCACCTCGAACAACTAAAGAAGGATTGCAATTGGGGTGAAAAAGAAATAATAATTCCTACCCCTGACGAAGATATCACTTCTTATGTGAAAGGGTTTTTGAATGTGTATACTTACCCTTTCACTTTAGGTCCCCTCGATTCCGTTATTATTGAATTCTGTCGACAATACCAGGTAACCCTAGGCCAGGTCCATCCTTCTTTGTGGCGGATCGTTACCCTGATCCGATATTTTGTGAGCAAAATCGAGGTGATGCTGTTCACCCTCGACCATCTTATCCGATTGTACCATCCTCGACTTTTTCGAGGAGGGTTAATAAAACTTCAGCGTCGGGCTACCAAGGCTCTGTTCTCGAGTATTGACGAGGACATGGACCGGAGTTAGATGGGCAGGTTCGTTCGAGTAAGGACTTCGAACCTGATTCAGACTGAAAAGGTGTCCTTTCCCTAGGAGTGGAATATGAAACGTAAGTGTGATCTTGCTGTTACTTCTGCTTTGTTCTTTTATTTACTCTCTCATCGACACTCCTCTTTTTGTGATGTAGCGGTTCCCTGGATGCCCGGAGCAGTTCCCGATCTTAAGAACTGGGTACGAGCCCTTGTTTCGACCTCCACATACGCCGAGCGCTCATGGCGTGATTTGTCAAAGGGTCGGTGGGAGGCCAAAAATCACGGTAAGATCATTTCTCGAACTCTTTGATGTTCCGAACGAGGTGGTTTTCAAAATATTTTATTAAGGTTTTCCATATGAAGGTTTGGGTAAAGATGCAGTTTTGAGGCCCTTGTCCAATGAGGAGGAAATTTCGGCCTCTGTCCCAAAGCCAGCGAAGGAAAATAAAAGGAAAAGAGCCTCGGTTCCCGAAGATCCAAAACCGAAGAAGAGGATGGCTCGTAAGCCGAACAAGAATTTCATTCCTTTGACCGTGGAATCCGTTCTGCGTCTAAGGGATGAAGATGAAGAAGAGAACGATGAGTCCGCGCTGGCAGTCCGAATGAAGAGAACCACCGATGCCTCATCATCGGCTGGATCGATGATGCTCCATGAGGCTACGCCTCGAACTGAAGATATACCAGAGAAAGATTCGGGTAGAGTCCCCAAACTATCGGATATCGAAGAAGCATCTCATCGGAGTCGACCGACAGGGGATATGACTGAAGAAGCCCTCGAACCCCTTCGAACCAAGGAGAACGCTCCAAGCGATTCATTTGGGGCAGCAGTAGTCGAGGATTCGCCTACCTTTTCCGCTTTGTCCGCATGGGTGATTTGGGAAGCTCAAGCTCTGGGAGCCCTCGATCTAGACAGGCCTCACGATGAAGAAGATCCCTTTCGTGACCTGTTTACCGGCATTGAGGACGTTGCCGATGCTGGTGATGAATCAGATCTTTTTCACGGATTGCGGCAGGCTTTGAATCAGGTGAGCTTTTAAAATTATTTTGTCGGTACTATCTTTATGTTCATTTTTCGTCAACTTCGCTTCTTGTTTCTTTGTAGGCAGCGAGAGTTCATCGAGAACAATGTTCTCGATCCCAGAATGAGCTGTATCTATACGAGGCCGACCTACAACGGGCTACTGACGAGAGGAACTCCCTTAGACTTTCCTTAGGTCAGAGAGAAGAGGAAATAAAAGACCTCCGAGCTGAGCTGGCCAAGGCTTATCGAGATCAGACCGATTTGTTTGAGAAGGTAATGATGATTTTGAAAGCCTATGGGCTTGATACCGGAACGATAGCTAACATTTCGGTCTCGCAGCTGCAGCAAAAAATCGAGATGATTGGGAAGCTTCGTGAGGAGGTCAACGTGATAAGAAAAGAGTCTTTGTGGTGGAAAGAAGGTATGGACCGCTTTGCTGCAGAAAAAGAGACTGCTCGAGCCCAGTTATCATCGTCCGAAACCCAACTTCAGAAAATGAAGGAAAAAGACCTGGTTCAAGCAAGAAGAATTGAGGAGCTTGAAGCTCGGTTGGCCTCTGTACTTGCCAAGGCCGAATTCGATGCCGAAAAGGCAAAGGCCGATGCAGATGCGCTCGTGGCCGTCTATCGGGCCGATGCTGAAGCTGCCCAAGTCTAGGCAAGAGAGGCAGCCGAGTCCGCCAATATTTGAGCACATTGGGTCACCGAACTTGCTAAGTGCCGATCTAGAAGGGAAACTCTCGAGGAGATCCATGCTCGTGGTTTTGATCTCGCTGAAGAGATAAAAAAGGCCAAAGAACTCGAAGCCGATGCTGAAGCTCTGGTTTCTGATGGCGATGATGATGACGATGGGAGCAAGAGCGGATCCGAAAATAGGGGGGGAGCCTGATAAAGAAGAGACCACTCCTGATCCGACGGAGAAGAGACTGCCCCCGTTGATAACCAAGAAACTTAGCCCTTAGTTTTCATTTTGGTTTTTTGTGTAGGGTCCTGTTCGGACATTGTAAACATTCTTGTATATATATAAAGATCTTTTATTTTCCCGACTTCCCTCTATTTTATTCTCTGCCTCGTGAAGATTTTGTTTCATTCATGCCTTATAAAGATTTTCATAAGGCTTTAGGCAATTTGATCGTATTTGGACCTTGTAGCCTTTATAACCGAGTGAGTGCTTGCTCGCACTTGAAATAAGGTAGCCCGTAGGCTTATTAGTCGAGTGAGTGATTGCTTAAACTTGAAGTAATATAGCTCGTAGGCTTATTAGTCGAGTGAGTGATTCGAACTCGAAGTGATATAGCCCGTAGGCTTATTAGTCGAGTGAGTGATTCGAACTCAAAGTAATATAGCCCGTAGGCTTAGTCGAGTGAATGATCCGAACTCAAAGTAATGTAGCCCGTAGGTGTAATGGTCGAGTGAGCGTTTGTTCGAACTCAAAATAAAAGTAGCCCGTAGGCTTAGTCGAGTGAATGATTCTAACTCAAAGTAATGTAGCCCGTAGGCGTAATGGTCGAGTGAGCGTTTGCTCGAACTCGAAATAAAAGTAGCCCGTAGGCTTAGTCGAGTGAATGATTCTAACTCAAAGTAATGTAGCCCGTAGGCGTAATGGTCGAGTGAGCGTTTGCTCGAACTCGAAATAAAAGTAGCCTGTAGGCTTAGTCGAGTGAATGATCCTAAACTCGAAGTAATGTAGCCCGTAGGCGCAATGGTCGAGTGAGCATTTGTTCGAACTCGAAATAAAAGTAGCCCGTAGGCTTAGCCGAGTGAATGATTCGAACTCGAAGTAATGTAGCCCGTAGGCGTAAGGGTCGAGTGAGCGTTTGCTCGAACTCGAAATAAAAGTAGCCCGTAGTCTTAGTCGAGTGAATGATCCTGAACTCGAAGTAATGTAGCCCGTAGGCGTAAGGGTCGAGTGAGTGTTTGCTCGAACTTGAAATAAAAGTAGCCCGTAGGCTTAGTGGTCGAGTTTATCTTAATTCTGATTGCATAATAAATCTCAAAATAGAGGAATTTTCCTTGGATATAAGATGCCGATAAAGAAGAGAACTTTCTTCGCACGTTATTACACGCTCGGGCTCAGGCCAATCTATATGATCATGGTTCTCTCAAACCATTTGGCTCTTACAATATTTCCTATTGGAACCCTGATGTTGTGAAATAACTTTCTTGCGAGGCCTCAGATATTGTTGTAAATACTGCACGATCAATGGTTGCCTCATTAAAAACCTTGCCGAAAAATCCATTTGGGATAAAACCGGTCTAAGGAAAAAAGAGTTCAACGCGTGCTTTCAAGCGAGAGATCCATCTTAGCCCTTGTTCGGACTTCTGCAGGGGTCAGTTTTGAGATATAAACGAATATGGAAAGGTTCTACCTTAGCAGTAGTACCGTTTTAGTTGTGATACATTCCAGCCGCTTAATAGTTGTTTGCCGTTTATAATGCCGAGCCTGTACGATCCCTTTCCGATGTTCTCGAGAACCTGATATGGTCCTTCCCAATTTGGTCCTAGTTTCCCTTCGTTCGAAATTCAGGTATTGATGGTAATTTTTCTTAACACTAAGTCCCCAGGCTTGAAATGGCGAATCTTGGTTCTTCGATTATAATATCTTTCAATTCGCTGCTTTTGGGCGGCCAATTGGACGAGAGCAGCTTCTCGTCTTTCGTCCGATAGTTCGAGGCTAGTATTCATAGCCTCGTTATTTGATTCTTCGATTGTGAATCGAAATCTGGCACTGGGTTCACCAACTTCGACTGGTATCAATGCTTCAGACCCATATACTAAGGAGAATGGGGTCGCCCCCGTACTGGATTTTGACATTGTCCGATATGCCCAAAGGACTTCGGGCAGGATTTCTCTCCATTTCCCTTTAGCCTTCAACCTCTTCTTTAAGTTTTGAATGACAGTTTTGTTCGTTGATTCGGCCTACCCATTCCCACCGGGGTGGTATGGCGTCGATAGTATCCTCCTTATCTTGTGGTCTTCGAGGAATCTTGTTACTTTGCTGCCAATGAATTATTTTCCATTGTCACATACTATTTCAGCGGGTATCCCGAATCGGCATATGATATGATCCCAAATAAAGTCTATAACTTCTTTCTCTCTTATTTTCTCGAACGCCTGCGCTTCAAGCCATTTAGAAAAATAGTCAGTCATAAATAAAATGAATTTGGCTTTACCTGGGGTCGATGGCAGAGGGCCGACGATATCCATTCCCCATTTCATGAATGGCCATGGGGATAGGACTGAGTGGAGTTTCTCTCCGGATTGGTGGATCATCGGTGCGAACCGTTGGCATTTGTCACATTTACGAACAAATTCCTTCGCATCTTTGCCCATATCGATCCAATAATACCCTGCTCTGATTATTTTTCAAACTAATGTATCGGCTCCAGAGTGATTCCCGCAAGTACCCTCGTGCACTTCCCGTAGGATATAATCTGTATCTCCCGGACCCAAGCATACTGCCAACGGTCCATCGAACGTTCTTCGGTACAACATTCCATCCGAAGCTAACGTGAATCGAGCAACTTTAGTCCGTAGGGTTTTGGAATTTTTAGTGTCCGATGGGAGTTTTCCGCTCTTCAAGTATTCAATATATTGGTTTCTCCAATCCCAGGTTAAGCTTGTAGAATTTATTTCGGCGTGACCTTCTTCGATTACCGATCTCGAAAGTTGAACAACATTCCCCGAGCCCGAATCATCTACCTCGACCGACGACCCCAAGTTCGCAAGCGCATCGGCCTCATTATTCTGTTCTCGTGGTACATGTCGTAAAGTCAATTGTTTGAAATAGTGCAAAGTGACAAGCAGTTTATCTAAATACCTTTGCATTCTACCTTCTCGAACTTCGGAGTTTTTGTTTACTTGACTCACCACCAGCAAGGAGTCGCAATTGGCTTTAATGACTTCTGCTCCCAAGTTTCTAGCTAGCTCGAGACCTGCAATCATGGCTTCATACTCGGCCTCGTTGTTAGTCAACCTGATAGTTTTAATAGATTGCCTAATAGTGCTACCCGTGGGTGGTTTCAAAACTATGCCC